>PVJH01014167.1:0-57268 GCA_004026705.1 Nesogale talazaci
GAACTCTTCACTAGCTCAGATAGCCTCACATTTCTCCCGCAGAGGGCCTCAGCAAGTCAAACTGCTGAGCTTACGTCTAGCAGCCTACTAAGACACCAGATTTTCAAATAACACATGAGGTATGGGATATATAATACTATATAGAAAAACATTTTTAATGTTATTGGCTACAATTCCACATTATAATGTCATAGATATACTTAGACTATTAAGCAAAGCACTCTTCAACATATATGAATATGTCAACAAAACATGATAAGGTTAGTTCATTAGGTGGAATGATCAATATTAAACCAAAACACGACAGTTCATAGATTCTATAATTCTTCACAAAATAGTCTCAAAATGTGACTACAATAGGTACACAAATAAATCCATATCTTTCAAATGCAAAGCACAATAAAATTTAATTTCATTTTAATAGAGAAATATAGTTTGCAAACTGCAGATACATTTACTAGGTAAAATATTGGAAAACAATTAAAAATTACTTTAAAAATTTTCAGATACAGCTAAAAATAATGATGAAATTTCATGTATATGTGTATGTTTGCTTTTGTGCATGTGTGTATTTGTCTCACATGTAGAAAGATGTAAATACAGATATGCTAAATCAAACCACTTATATTGTTCATCGAAAAGTAGTTGTTTAAATAAATTGTCAATTAAGCCAACATTTAATTGACCTGAAAGATTACTTCTGATTATTAAAGAGAGACTACAACTTAATTTTAAATTTTAATATATTATATAATTTGTAACCTCAAAACTTCATAACTTATTCCTTTCATGATTAAATCTGATAAAAGATTACCTTGAATTAATCCTGTCCTTTTCTGCCTGCTCACTTTTATCCTTATTCCATTCTTGAAAATCTATTCAAATGATTTTTCCAGCAGACCTCTTTATAAAATAGTAGATGTTTTAGTAATAGAACACCAACATCTTTCTATGGGCCATGAGGAATTGTTTCTGTTTATCTGAGTCCATTTTCCCCAGGATGATTGTATTCGTCACCTGATTAAGCTTGTGTATTTGTCTCTTTCGTCTTCCACTCACCCTGGGGCTCCCTAATAGTACAGGGAGATCTGGATTGTGAATATCTGCCCTACATGCAACTCACAGCGATGGACCTACCCGCAGGAAACATATTCGATGAGATTTTGAGGTACATACCATATAGCTAATGGTTCATAATAATCAATGAGCATGGCTTTGTGAGGCACATCAAAACATTATAATTTTGTTTTAGTGCACCTGTGATGTTTTTAATGTGTGGAAAAACACAATACATTTCACACTATGGCAAACTTATGACTAAGTAACATTAGATAAGAAGCAAATCTAAATGTTCTGATTTATGCACAAATTCTACTTAAAGACAGATTTAGAAATGAAACTTGTTCATAATCTAAGGACTGCCTGTATACATTCTTCCACTTCTCTGCCTAATAATTCTTTATTGAGTAATATTTAAATGAACAGAAATGTTCCTCTATTTCAAATACACCCTTGGCAATATACTCATATAAAGCAAGTAGATGTTATTAAAGGCATTATTTACCAAACTGGTAATTTTCCCATCTATTCACATTGTTCTCTATATAATTATCTCTTCACTAACTTATGTAATTCTTTTTCTCATTTTATAGAAAATACACTGAGAACACCCTTATTTGGAGCTGGAAGGGGCATAAACCTCAATTCATACAATTGTCAATGTAAGGTACAATGAAGGACCCTTGTAGAATAAGCTAATGGTAGCTTACTAGAACTTGCAGTTTTGCGACATTCACATAAACACTCAATTTATTGTAAATCATCTAATAGCTGAGAAAAAACTTCCTATGAGATAGATTATGAATAAACATTTGACAACCATTTCCTTTTGAGACAACAAAATGTTTATTTTTATTTGTCATGGGATGCAATTGGTTGATGTTAAGAATGTATGTCAGATACTATGCAACAAAATTTTCAAAGAGAAGCTTAAGTAAATTTCTGAGTATTTCACATCAAACGGATTTGCATTAATGTTCTTTTGGTTCATAGAAAATATAATGAAGGATTTACTTTTACTATTAAAATATTTTATTGTGTAAAATACCAATGTGGCAACATGTATGTATAAAATGAAATATAGACTTAATAGCTAGCATGGATAAGCAACTTAAACTTAAGTAAAATATTTTATATAAGTATATGTTAAAACAAATCCCTAGAAGTCATTGAACCCTGCTAGCACAGTGGGATAATGTCACAAATAACAGAAAATCCTCCAGTTTTGATTTGCAGCTCCCTACGAGCACAGAGGGAAGTCCACCCAGGGGTCTATGGATATAATCTCTTTGTTCTCTTCTCATGTCTGGAGTAGAGGAGACACTTTTCTTTCCTATATCTCCAAGGAATACAGCTAGCTTCACAAAAATAAGAGTTATATAAATTAGTTGGTATTTACCAAAGGCACATTCTGTTTTTATAAAGCTGGCATCAGAAGAAGGATATGTTTCAGCATGGATATTTAAAGTGTATTCTGTCAGTATCTTCATTTTCTTTGGAAGGAACTGCTTTCCTTGGGTATTAGTACCCAAGTCTGACATGAAAATCACCTTATGAAAGCAGAACTCTGATAAGGTCATCACTGTTTCTACACGTCTCCCCTGACGTATGCATTCTTCTAAATCTCAGAATGATGCATTTGATGGATTTTATCCTGTGATGAGGATATGCTTTTTGACACAGATGGATGTAAGAAAGTAATGTCTCCTTGGTGGGCCTAAACTAGATCATGAACACTTAAGAAAAACAAAAACAAAAGAGGAGAGAGAGATGCCTCTAGCTGGTTGCTGAAGAGGGATCAAGGAGAGTTCAGCAGAAGAGTCCATTTGTTGTTCCTGGAGGGCTTGGCGATGAAAGAATCTACATGAACCATCCTGTCCACCTCCAGCAGACTTGAGAATGGCTTCCTGGACATAAGAGGTCACTCCAGGCTTACTGACTTACTGACAGCAGGACAATTAAGATATCACTCATTCCTTCATAAGAGTCCATTTTTCGCCAACAGCTGGAATGAATTTGAAAGCATTTGATCCTGTATGTATGGAACTCAATCTTGATTTCAGCCCTGTGAGATCCTGAGCAGACCACCTGCCAGACTTTTGTGCTACAGAAATTGTGAGATAATACATTTATATTGTGTTAAGTGGCCAATATTTTGGTCATTTCTTATGCAGCAATAGGAACCGAATACAAGGTGTGTCAGAAAATAATTAGTGCCTTAAGAAAAAAAAGATTTCTTTAAAGTTCATTCATACAGTGTTTTGGAGCATATGTTTCTCATGGAAAGAATAAAGCTTTTAACACTCTTAATCATTGCTACAGCAGAGGTTTTAAGTCATTTTTATAAACTGGTGGAGTCTAAGAAGCTATATTGTATTTTCTTCACATTTGACTGTTAGCATCCTTTAAGACAGCTAGAAGATGAATAACAAAAACAATCCTTAAATGCTTTGTTTACCAATAGACTCAACAGTACTACAGTAAGCCTTTTGCCAAGTTTTAAAACAGAAAGAAAAAATGATATCCATATTCTGTGCTGTAGATTTTTTACTCTCAGTTGTAAAACAATTATCAGTTTCTACGACATCAGAATATTCGCCGGTCTATGTATGTGCCTTCACACCTGCTTCCAATCCCCCAAAAGGATCAGGAGCAATTTTTCTTCCACCCACTCTCAAAATATGATTTTCCTTGCACTTCTGAACTTGTGTCTCTCCTAATATCTCCCCCCAACCCCCTGCTTCCACTCTATTGCTGCAAGAACAGATCACAGGGATGAAGCTATCTTACATTAGTCAATGTTCCACTTGAGTTCATTCGTGTAACCATTTGTCATGGGTAAAATTATAGACAATGTAAAGTAACCAGAGAAGTAGATTATATATGTCTCTAAAGAGTATTGTTTCAGATAGTTTTCTTTTTACTTCTTCATTTTTCTCTTTTCATGTGTGTGTGTGTTTGTAAACTCCAGTTGTGAATAAAGAAATTTTATTTCTGTCATGGGTTTTGCCATTTGCAAGCCATTTCTTAAGTCCTCACAGCATACATTTTAATTAGTTTCTGACTACTATTCATTAGTGAAAAATGCAAATGGTTCCTTGCTGGCTATTTTATGTGCACAGTTTTCATAGCTCAGGTCCCCAGGTGACAGAGTCTGGGACAGACATTAGCATGACTCTTGAAGAGTGGCTTAAGAAGTAAGGTAAAATGTGAAAATCAGACCTTCCTTTGATGTGTCTCTTGACTGGGTAGATCTTTGACAGTGAAGTTTATAACTAATTTAAATGCTCTCCCTTAATTAGAAAGCTGTAAGCTCTCATTATTATTTGATACTCATTCACTCCAGTGCATTACATGACTTTCTTGCTCTTCCACATTTATTGAGACCATGTAGGAAATAGTATAGTAAATAAAATGAATATTTAAGCAAAAGTTTTAAACAGATAAAACTAAGAACCTATTATAATATTTGTACAAAGGACTCATAGTAATTTCAGAATAACTTTTAAGTGAGTATACATTATCTCTTAGGAATAAATAGTGGATTATAAGAAAATATAAAGTAAATTATTTGGTAGTTTAATTAGGTATTTTCACTATGGAATCTATAAGCAATTAATAAAACTACAGCCACTTACATAAGCATAAACACTTGGTTTAATCCTGCCAAATTACCATTGTTCAAGAAACAGAATATAAAACAATATGGTTTGCATGAGGTAAAAAAGAATAGATGTTTGAAGAAGAGCTTTGAAAAAGAAGAACCTGCAATAGAAGCAAGCAGAAACTAGGTAGACTGTAGGAAAACCAGTATCTGCAGTTATTATACTTCCTGTTCCCTGGTTTATGAAGAGATCTGGTTTAATTATCCTTCGACTGAACTCACTACATTCCTTAGTTTTCTCTCTCTACTTTGAACATATATCTTTAATTGCAAGATCATATATCTTTAATTCCTTTTGGGAAACAAAATGAGCAAATTTATCCATTTCAAAGTGTTGTATAAGGATTATGTGAACTAGTCTATAATTATAAAAATATAGGAAAAGGAAAGAAGTAGTGGGCTAAAAAATGTTAACACATGGGCATCAATTTTGATGATCTTTGAAGTCCTTTAACCAGTAAATAAAATTCTACTTCTTTATTTGTAAATAGAATATTGTGAGAATGTTTGACTGAGATTGAGTTATCTTCCCCCTATTTATCTTTTTTTTCAAAAAGCAATTATTTATTATAGTAAGGATGAAGAAATCATGAGAAGAGAGAGAGAGAAACAATAAGAGTCAGACACATTTCACATCAGGATAGTATGCTCACCTCTGCCAATGGGGTCATCCACGTGGAAAGAGAGGAGAAGGATTACATGATGGGGGAGAGGGGCCGAGAGCATCTGGCACTGAGGGGCAGGAGAAAGGCAGGAGAGAGACCAGAGAGAGAGGCAGGAGAGATAGCCCCCAAATTTATCTTTATCACTCATCTTCCACCTCCATCTTTAGGCCCATTCTTCATATTATACAAAGTGTGGAATCATTGTTTTGGGAATCAAAGCTTTGCTTTTCTCATTTAATTCTAAACGATATCACTTTTCTCATCACCTATTTTCTCCAAAATACTAGCATTTCTACATTGTCCCATGGTACTATAACAGAAATACACAAAATGAACAGTTTTAACAAATAGCTGAAGATGCATCCTACATACTCCCAAATAACCACAAATATAAAGTTCAGAATCTACAAAACTTATTTGTATGGGGTAAGATTCATTCTTTGAGTTATTATATATTTTTTCTTTTGGAGATCTGACTTTAGCATGGGCTAAAATCAGGAATAGTATAACTGTCTTAACCCAAAGGATAAATTCATCTTATAATTAAGTAAAATTTTGACATCACAAGAATTATGTGAGCTGTACATATTTACCTAAGTATATTATTTATGTTTCTACTTTGCTTTAATTTCATGTATGTGTATTAATTTAAATTTTTTACAGCACTGTTATAAATTTTATTATGACATCAATTATGAAAAGCTATCTTCTAAACTAGCTTTCCTACCTGCCATGGAAGAAATTTTCTGAATACTGTTATTATATACACATAAAATGATCTCATTTCTAAAAATTAGTGGTTCAAAGTAGACGATTGCAAATGTAAAAAGTAAATTTCATGAGTGTTATATTGCACCTTGGATCTATCATCCCTTCTATGTAATCTTTCTGTAAGGGACTGTCCAACTGTCTTACAGGTGGGTTTTGGGTGTCCACTTTTTCTATGGTCTTTTACATCAATCTGTTTGTTTTTGAATTTCTGATACTATTCCCATCAACATATCATGATCACACAAGCTGGTGTGCTTCTTCCATGTGAACTTTGTTGCTTTGCTGCTAGATGGCTGCTTGTTTAATTTCAAACCTCATCTGATGCATTAAATCCAAAATAGATAAACCCTTCAGAAATAGTAATGGGGGTAAGGATTCTCTGAAGGTTCAGGAAGAGAGAAAGGTGGGATCGCATAGTCATGATGACTGTATAACCTCACATGAAAGGAATGAATAACAGAAATGTAGGTGAACACTCAATACATCAGTTCACTGACACATTGGATGGGATAGGATATGGAAAATATTTACACAATGGTAATGATGATATAATAATAAGGATTCCAGTGGGGTAGGGTGGGGGAGAAGGGATGAAAGGGAAGATAACATCAAGGAGTTCAAGAAGAAAGAAAAATATTTGCAAAAGATGGTGGTGACCTCCCAGGATCGCATCTGGAGGATAGCTAGTATTCTGCCAGCTTCAGAGCTGGGAGGGAAAACAAGCCTGTCAGAGATCCGTTCCATTCCCAGTTTGCTCAGTAGCTGGTGACTGGAAGCTACTCTGCGACAGTATAGAAAGAAAAAAGAAAAAGATGGTGGAAGCAATTATACAACTATGCTTGATCCAATTGAAATGTAGATTTTTATAATATTTATAAATTATCCCCCAAATAAATTTTACAGTAAATTTTTGTATCAAGTTAAATAATATGTCATTTGATTGCTTGTATGAATCTTCTACATATGAAGGAAAAATGAAAAAGAATTGTTCCAGAGGATGGGAGATTTCCCATCAGATTAAAAAAATGTTTTCCCTAATGAATGTAAGTTTTCATGGTGATTAAATGCTTAAAAGCCATTGCCTCAGTTACCCCATGCTGCTATAAAAAGAAATACCAGAAATGGAGTCCTTTATCAAAAAGAAATTTGTTCTCTTACAGTGGAGGCGGCTAAAAGTTCACAGTAGCAGTTCACTGACACTAAAGGAAGCCCTTCTCTCTCTTTGCCGCCTTTCAAGGCAGATGGACAGGTTGCTCTTCAGAGAGAGGTCAACATGTGTCTTGGCAGCATCTTCAGACTGATCAGTCTTGTAAGAAATACTCAGTTTCAGGATCCTGGATATTCTTAGTATTCTAGTCCATCTGATCTCTGATTTAATTGCTTTCATATCTCAAAAGAGACTGATTCAAGATAGAACCTAGTCATATATATGATAAGTTGCCTTATTAGCATAATCTTATCTCCATCATACTTCATGTAACTTCATTTGCTCTTGTTAGATGTAGCCACAGCAATCCAATAGAAACAGACCAAAACAGAATCACAGCCCTTTATCATCGTCATGCTTGTTGCGATATTTGAGTTCATTGTTGCAATCCTTCTTGAGGAGGCCATCCCTCTTCTTTGCTTTCCTTTTATTTTATTTTTTCCAATAATTTTACTGGGAGCTCTTACAGCTTTTATAACACTCAATACATCATTTGTATCAAGTGTATTTGTACACATGTTGTCATATTCATTTCAAAATATTTTTTACTTGAGCCCTTGGTATAAGCTCCTCCTTCCCCCTCCTTTTTTTAATATAGATTTTATTGGGGGCTCTTACAGTTCTTATAACATTCAATACATCATTCATATTAAGCACACTTGTATACATGTTGCCACATTCATTTCTAAACATTTTCTACTTAAGCCCCAAAACATCTTTTTCTAGAGACTGTTCACTCATAAAACTCAGTTATTAAGTCAATTCTGACTCATGGAAACGCTATTAACAGGGCTGAATTTCCTTTTGTCTTTCTGAGGTTGTAAATCTTGTGTGTGTGTGTGTGTGTGTGTGTGTATACGTGTTTGTTTTGGGGGGCATCACTGCCCTCTGGCGGTGGGAGTAGGAGGCCCAGCCTTGCTGCTGGATTTGAACCTCCAACCCAGTGGGCCGCAGTCCCACGCACAACCACTACGCCACCAGGGCTCAGCCCTGTAAATCTTTTTAGAAGCATAAAGCCTCGTTTTTCTCCCTGAGACTGACTAGTGACTTGTCAAACTGCTGACTCTATGGATAGAAGCTCAATTGTAACCCACTAGGGCTCCCAGTTCCCTCTGATAGCATGTTCAAAGTCTTGCCATCCCTACACCTAAGAAACATTCTGGTCATACTTGAGAGGTAAATTGAGTGACGTTCAGACAAAGATGTGAAGCAAAGGGTGGTTTTATTAAGGGATAAAACCTCTTGGGAGGGAAAGGGAGAGTGGAGAGGATGGTGGAAGCATTTTGATCTTTCCGGTGGGTCCTGCAACCTAGAGTGTAGGTTAGGGGAGTCGCGCCTGGTACTGGAATGGCATGAGATTTTATATATATTATATATATATATATATACATATATATACATATACATACACACACACACATATATATAAAGACAGGTGGATTATATAGGGGAAGAGAAGTTCCCAGTGCTGCAATTGCCAAGAAACACTATTAGTGAAAGAAAGACTGTGTTCTGCCCATCTTGTCCCTGTGAAACTATACTAGGGAGTTTGTCCTGCCAGGTGAAGTAAGTTCTGGGAAATGCTGAACGCAAGTTTGAAGCTTTCCTTTGAAGTTCTGGTATTTTGAAGCTTAGCAGATCATCCATCTTAAGAGGCTTTAACAGGGAGGGTGTGCCCAGTCCAGGAGAAGCAGGAACAAGGGGCTAGCACCAGAGGCTGCCTGGTCCAGGCCTGGCCCATAGAGATATGAAATCCAAATATAATTTGTAGAGATATATTTAAGTCTTAAGCAGGGTAATGATAAAAATAAAAATAATTCATCCAGATGAGGGATATTGTCAGTACAAGGCCATAATCATGTGCAGGGATTTACACTGAAGCAGCTGGTAAAATAAAGCATTGGTACTCACTTAAACTCATTGTCACGTAGTCAATGCCAATATATAGTGTTTGAATAGGAGAGGGTAAAATTAGTCCCATGCATTTCTAAGACAGTAATTCTTTACAGGAGTAGAAAAAACCTCTTTCTCCTATGGAGCCACTTGATGTTTCTATCTGCATGATTAGTTACAGATCAAAACATCAAACTTACAAGTAAGACTACAGAAGTGGAAATGGGACCATGATTGGATCATATATATTACGCTATACAGGAGAGTTTACAAGATTCATTCAAACCCTCTGATCAAGGCTATAAGGATATGACTCAAGGCTATGACACCCCACCCCCAGTACTCCAATTTCTATCAAGGGTATACCCAGGCAAGCCCCTAAAGGCTAGGGTACTCCCCTATATCCCTATACTCCTATTAGATAGGGGAGAGATTCTAATGTATTCTATAATGCACTTTGTAGGGGACCAGCCGTCCCACATCAGAATGGGTCCAGGTGGCAGTTGTGTAATTGAGGGGTAAATTACAGAGACATCAGACAAGATAAAGCATTCAATGGCTCACCTCCCAGAAGCAAGGTCCAACTTCTTTGATTATTTCCTGATAATATAGTTTACCCAAATTTGGTGAGAGCACACAACCCCAAACCATAACTTTCCTCTTTAACACCTTTAAAATATTAGGTGCAGCATAATTGCCCAACAGACTATTTGATTCCTTTGACTGCCAATGCTTCTGTTGAGTGTTGATTATGGGTCTAGATATGATAAAATTCTTAACAGCTTCGATATTTTATCATTTATTATGATGGTGCTTATTGGCTTAGTTGTCAATATTACTTGTTCATTTGTTTTATGTTTTATATTGTAATACATACTGAAGGCTATAGTCGTTTATTCTTCTCAGTAATTTCTCTTTACTTTCAGGAGTCAGGTTACATTACATCATCTGCCTATCACACACTAGGGGTCTTTCTCCTAAACTGATATTACATTCTTTGTGTAGTATGCCAGCATGTCACAGTAGTTGTTGACATAACACCCCCCCCCCCAAATTAACTCCCTGCCATCAAGTCAAGGCTGACTCTTAGTGACCCAATTGGACTTGCACCACGAGTTTCCAAGAATGTAACTATTTACAGAATAGAAAGCCTGCTCTTTCTCCCACAGAGCAGTTGGTGGTTTTGAATTCCTGATTATTTTCATCACAACTGTACTATCAAGGCACCTCACTTATCCTGCAGATTGATTGGAAATAGGGAAAGGATTCAATCCTCACTGTACTTTCTCTAATTTTAAACCATGCGGTTTCTTATTCTCTTTCAATGACTACCTCCTGACCTATTTACAGGTTCTCTCTGAGTACATTTAAGTGTTCTAGAGTTCCCGTTATTTAATATACAATCACATAACCAATAAAACACAAATAAACATCTTTCTTGCATTCTCTGCTTTTACCAAGGTCCATTTGACATAGCAGTGATATCTCTCATTTCATATCTTTGGAAAGAGGTACTGAATTCTATTTGACAAGATTTTACTTGAATGTGATATTGATTAATTTATTCAGTAATCTCTACATTCTGCTGAGTCATTTTTCTTTGGAATTGACAAAAATATGGATCTTTTTCATGTAACTGGTCATATAGCTGTGTTTAAAACTTCATGGCATATACAAGTTTTGTTATTGAAATATTTCAATTGATTGTAAATTCCCAGAACCTTGCTTTTCACTAATGCTTTTTTTGCAATGGAGTTTCTTTTTTAATATCATTATTCATATGTCACATCTTTAAATTTTTGACTGTCAACCAGTACTTTTTGAAAAACACTTCAACTTAACTGGACAATCCTGTGCCTTTCGATTCTGGTGGTGATCAACTGAAAACAAATGGTGTCACATTTCCTGTCAAAAAGAACATTCCAAGATCTATCAAGCAACATACTGGTGCCCATGATAGACTATTCTTACACCTAGATGGAAAATTAGAATCACTGAAGGGGCAGTGAATTACAGATTGGGAGGCTAACCAGAAGGGAACAGTATAAAAACACCAGCTGCTGGGTGGGAGGAAAACAAGCCATTCTGATCATGTAAAGATTGACAACCATGTTTCAAAAATGGGTGATGTCACCCACTACCAGGCACTGGAGCAGTCCAGGGGTGGGGGATGTTACAAAAGTAGCTCCTATATGTTGTTCTAGATTATAGGCTATAACACGCTATTAGACTGGGTTGACTAGTGAAACAAATTCACAGACACACATATGTGAATAAAAAAAAGCTTTGGGGTGGGACTCATACAACTCTTATCATCATCCATCCATCCATTGTGTCAAGTACATTTGTATATCTGTTGCCATCATCATTTTCAAAAAAATTGCCTTTTACAAAAAAAAAAAATGCCTTTTACTTGAGTCCTTTGTATTGACTCCTCCTACCCCCATGAACCCTTGATAATTTATAAATTATTATTATTTTATTATATCTTATGCTGTCCAACACCTCCCATCACCCACTTTTCTGTTGTCCATCCCGCAGGGAGGAAGTTATATGTAGATCATTGTAATCGGTTCCCCCTTTCTACCCTACCCTGCCTCCACCCACCTGGTATTGACACTCTCAGCACTGGTTCTGAAGGATCATCTGTCCTTGATTCCACACTCCCCCTGCTCAAAAAAAGGGAGGGGGGAGGAAAAAAGGAAATCCTTTGAGAATGATGAAAATATGTATGTATGTATGTATGTATGTATTGTGATAAGAGCTATAAAAGCCCCCAATAAAATGACTGCAGCAAACAAACAAAAAAGATATTTAACTATGTGCACCATAATAAATTGTGGGTAAACTTGAAAAAAAAAAGAAAGAAAAAGAGCTTTATATAAAAGAACAATTGTATATTGAGAAAACATCCCTGTCCAGTCCAGATCTAGTCCATAATTCTGATATTAGTGCACATGTTCAGTACCAACTTATAGATTCCTTTTCAGACTCACAAAACACATGACATGATGCCAAATGTAGGGAAATCACAGGCCAGTGGGTGGAAAATGTTGGAAATCCAGTGGCAGTGAAGCATCTGATCTTGCTCCTCCAGCTTCCCGGCCCTCACTCAGTCAACATAACTCCACGTGGCTTTTCAACAGGAACACAAAACAGGGAGAGAATGTCATCCACCGCCAGGAAAGAAGACAGATATTCCCAGACTCCTCAGCAGAAGGTGTTGCCCACACATTGGACATGACCTGATTGACAGGCCAGAGTTCTTTCCTTCACACATGGTGGGGGATTATGTAACTGGCACAAATTAAAAAAACAATTGCCAGAAAGCCTTGAATTTTTTTTTCTCAAAAGGGGATGGTCGGCCAAAGAAATTTAGGAAACTAAGATCTGCAATCTTGGAATCCCACAGGGCAGTTTTACTCTGGTCTATAGGATCACGAAGTAAGAGATGGAAGACTATTTCTCAAGCCAATGAGGAAGAAATTGAAGAATTCTACAAACATCTGCAGTCTGACATCCATCAGACATGCAACAAAGATGCATTGGTAATTAGAGGTTTAGAATGTGAAATTTGAAACCAATGTAGATGGACATGGTCATTGTGTAATGATGTTGAAATTGCATTAGCATTTTAGACATTACAATTTACAGCATATAAAACAATAATGTGTGAGCACAAAATGGAGAATAATTGAATAATACTGACTAGTTACAAAGTGGACTAGTTAAGTTCATATAAATTTGGGGAGGGATATGATTCAATCTATAACAGGATAACAGTTAATTTTCAAAGTTAACTGAAGAGTCAGCACTCCACCAATATACATCCATAAGAGTTATTGAAATTTAAATTATAGAAATTCATTGTCCTTTTTATTAAAACTTGATGTAATGCTTTTGCTACTGACTACACTTTTCTAAACTAAAAAGACAAATTTACAATGTTTCAGAGCAGACTGGTGGTCTAGGATAGGGAAAATATTATATGTTTTTAGTTGGGTATATCTTTTTTGCTCTTCTTTTGTATGCTGTTTTATGGATAAAAATACCCTTAAAATTAAAATAAAATGTGCTATTAATTTATTCTTATTTCCCACTACATATTGTCTCTGTTTTCAATTTGCCATAACTTAGCAACTGGAAGCATTATTATGCTAACATTTTAAATCTTATTTTTCCAATGAATGGATATATACATGTTTCAGGAGGGTGAGAATAGGAGTTAGAATATTACCCAATCAAAGAATTGGTTCTTTAATTGTCTGAATCTACATCCACATTGCTTCCTATTTTAAAGTTCACCTCCTGCTAATAGAAAACACAATCTTCTTTTAAAAAACAGAGATCCCATTTTATAAGGAACTGTACACTATTGCTTGTTAGATAGAACAAATAAATATTGGCATTGGAAGTATTTTTAATAAAATGCTTATAAAACCTGAAAGGAAATTTACACATATTCTTAGGCACATTTCTCTTTATATGTCAGCAATGACATTACCAGTGTTGTAGCTAATAAGGTATGCAATTATCTCTCTCTCACAAACGTGCACATGTACACACACACACACACGTTTCCAACCCAGATCTTCCTTGGTGCAACTGAGGAACAAAAGAAGACTGACTGCAAGTGAAAAGGAGAAGCTTTTCCCTGGTTTATCAAGGCTGGAGCAAGGTAGAGTCCCCAAGGGAAGTTCCCCAAAAGGGAGGTTTACAGCTGTGTCTGAATACACCATTGAGGAGATTATGACTGTATAACAGATTTCCAGAGAAGATAAGTAAGAAAACATAGGGAGATCTCTAAGGAGTACTGAGATGGCAGATGTGGAAAGATTGAAAACAAAGATATTCTCCCAGAAATGGCAGAGATAAAGTCTTCCACTGAGCTGACACCTTGAATTCATACTTGTAGCCTTCTAAAGTATGAGCAAATAAATTTGTTATGTCTTAACACTATGCACTTGAATTATTTCTATTATAGCAGCACTTGTTAAATAACACAAAATTTGATTCTGGGAGTAATATGTAGCGCTAACAAATATCGGCAACATGGAAGCAGTTTTAGAATTGAGTAATTATCAAAGAATAGAAAGATTTTTTTTCTTTCAGAACATTTTATTAGAACCTCATACAGACAACATTCCATTTCATACTTCAATCATATCAAGCACTCATACTATCACTAACCCAATCTGTTTCAAAACAGTTTTTCCTTCTTGTACTCCTTGATATCAGTTCGCTGGTAACTCCCACTTCTCCAAGAAGCCCTATTCTATTTATTGTCTCTATAGATTCATCCATCCTGGGTTTCATATACTTGAAAACATAGAACAAGATATAACAGTGAGTCAAGAATGCTACCAACAATGATAAAATACAAAGTAAGTATTTGAAACAAACACACACAGAAAATATGAAAAACCAGAACAAGCACAAAGTGTATCAAAAGGGAAATCTGATAATAAGGCTTTAACAATTCAAGTCAGTTTTATAATTTTATAATTTTAATGTATTATAGTCATCTCTACAAAACTCTCTGATCACCAAGTTATCTTCATCCCTCAATTTTGGTCAGAGAGGAATCACCAGAGGCTTGTTCCCTGTGAATATCCTGTATCCTGTATCCTCTGTAGCTGTATCCTGTATTCGGTATCCTGTATCATCTGTAGCTTTTTGCACAACAGAATCTCATAATTTAAGCTCTGATATTATTCTTTCCTATGGATTTGGATTATATAATTTACATTTCTTGAATTACAGGTGTTGGTATGCTTCCATTTGTGCTTAAGTGACATCTCACTTAGATGGCTGCTTGTTTGAAAGCAAACCTTTAAGACCTCAGATGCTATTCTTTCTGATATCCATGCACCATCTAATATCTTCACCACACTTTGATGTAGTAGAAAAATTTAAACTTTTCTAAGAGTCAAAGTTTATATTCTTTTGAAGAGACTACAGATGGAATTGTACATACCAAAGTCAGTTCTGTTGAGGGCTCTGAAGGAAGTGAGGACAAAGGTAACATGGGAGACCATGCAATTAGGAACAAACAGCAGAGGAGTTTTATCATAAGCAAAATCAGGATATTTGTGTGAGGAGGCATGACAGTCAACTCACTTTCAGAATAAAGTTTACGGATGGAGTAGATTGCCCCTCCGGCACTTATCAGTAGATCTAAAGAGTTCTGAACCCTTTACTCAAGCAAGACAGAAGTACTCAGATGAACCTAAGAAGCCCATAGGCCTCAGGACCAAGGAACCAGAAGCTGAAGAAGCAAACCACATGAAAAGCAAGGCTGTCTGCATCTCAAAGGGTCTCTGCATCTCTGTGGTTTCAAAGATTTGGAACTGTAGCTTCTGGCTCTCCAGTTGTGGTTCAATGGCCTCCTGCATTGTCAAATGCAGCTCAGTACTTGAGGGTGAAGTAGCCATTCACAAATGCCAAGAGTTTGAGTTGAATCTGCTGTCCAAAGTGAGAGGGGCTGGTCTGCCAGGCTCGAAGGCCAGAAGAATGGAGCTTACCATAATCAAGGTTGCCTCTTAGTTAAACTAGAAAAACAGGCAGATAAAATTTGAGATAATTAAGACACTGTTTCATTTGTAGCAATTCCTTGCAAATTCAAAGGTTTAAAAAAGCTATATTTTGAGTATGTTATTGAAGCTGATCATTAAAGAAAATACAAGGTGACATGTATTTCTCAGTATTGTAATATTATCTCATATATATAAATAGAGCTCTAACGTTCATATAAAATGAAATTATAGTAAAATTTTCCATGAACTCTTCCCAGCTACCTTGTATGTGTGTAGCTATGCATGAATTAAGTTCTATCCATGCCACATACAACCATAGGCATATTTTTTCTGTAGTTTCAGGTTTTTAAAAATAGATTTCTAAAGAAAAACATCCCCCTTTTGTAATTATTACCTGATAATTTTTTTCAGTCTCTAAATCCAAAGCCTTGTAACATTGGACAACGGGTGTATTATAGGCAGATGAGAATGAGGAATTGGCCCTGAGCACAAGCTCTTTTGCTTCGTCAGGTGGAAAGGTGGGAAGCCGAGGGCTTAGTGGCAGGGACTGTAGAACCCAGCTTGCTCTTTGTGCTCAGGAAAGTGTACAGTGAGCAAGGGTGGGTAGACCTCTCTCCCTCCATTTGCTTTCTTCCATCACTCCTGTGCCTGCCCTCTCAGTGACGTCTTTGCGTACCTTTTCTCGGACCTCTGCCTTCAGCGGGATGCAGCAGCAGCTTTAGGAGACTCAGTAAGGATGACAACCAGGAGCAGACTGTATAAAGCTTGGATGTTGTATTCACACAATTTCCAAACTGTACAACATTACGTTTCACAGAATGCATAGTGAACCCTAAGCAACACCTGTATGTCTGCTTCCTTGGTGAAATCTACTAAGTGTTTAAATAAACAAAGGTGTCCCTTCAAGGACTAGGATATACCTGACTTAAATCATGATGTTTTCAATGGCCTCGCTTGCATACAAAAGTTAAATAATAAACAAGGCATACTAAAGATTAATTTTAGCTTTACCACTTAATAGCTTATGCTCAACTATCTATTATTTTTCTTGGCAGTTTTATGCTTATTGGGGAAGAATAACAATGACTCTTGACTAGAATCACAATTTTGTCAGATAGCATTGTTTATTTCTCATATATTTAATTTTAAAATATTTAATTTTTTTCCAATTTTCATCCTTTAAATCATGGTATTTGGAAAGGATAATGAATATGCCATGGGATATCAGAAAAATGGATAAATCTGTATTAAAAGAAGTGAGCCAGACATTTTAGTACTGAGGATGCAAAGACTTCTAATCACTGACATGCAGCATGCTTTTAGGAAGAACTTGTACATGCATAGCATACTTGCTAACTAGGAGGCAATTAAAAAAAAAGAAAGACCTTCAAGGAGATGAATTAGCGCACTGTAATAATGGGCTTAAACATAGGAACTATGGTGAGGATGGTGGCAGGATGGCTATGTTTTGTTTCGTTGTACATGGCTCTCTGTGGCTGCTAACAGCAATAATTTATCCTTAAGACAAATATAAATAAATGAATTCTGCTTTAGTTACATTTTCTTGTGTAAGTTCTGGAAGGGAAAGCAGCTATTGATCCCTGCTTAAAGATTTTTTTTTTCATAAAGGGATGACTATAGTTACAAGATTATATATCAAGTTTGAGAAAATGAAAATATTTCCAAATTACATATATGAGAAGTAAACAATACTATTTAATAAAATGACATAGAGTAAAAATGTATTGATTCAAATTGGGCAGAGCCATTTTTATGCTTTCCCAATAGGTATAAAATCTCTAAGAAAACAGTAGATAGTTGAACAAAATGACTTAATATAATAATCTAAAATGGTATTTTTGCTTCTAAATAATTTCCATGGTGCCTGAACTGTTATCAGAAAAATCATGCACCTCTCTTAGATTGTACAGATCTTGTTTAACCAATGTTTTGTTAGCTGTTTTCAGAAGATACAGACTGTTAAGCAGTGGCTAAAAAGCCCCAAAGTTGCAGATAAAAATATCCTCATGAAAGAAAATACTAGTCACAGGAACACAGAATATACCCCAGGATGGGCTTGCCTGTGAGGAGAGTGCTCCCTCTGAGGAGGACGGCTTTGCTCTGGACAACGAAACTCTGGATTCCTAAGGGGATCCCAATGCCTGGGAGCTGCCAGAAGGGGATTCTGGCTGCCTGCCCAAGGAACAGATAGGAGACCTCTCCAGCGAGCGAGGACTGGGACTTGGAGTTGAAGACAGATGAAAGAAACACCTATGATGCCAATGACATCCAGGAGAGCATTTCTCAAGAGATCAAACCTTGGGTGTGCTGTGCCCCAGGAGGAGACATGGTTTATGACCCCAGCTGTCACCATCCACCTCCACTGATACCCCATTACTCCAAGATGGTCTTTAAAATGGGACAGTTCCATGATGCTGAAGACTGAGTTCTGCCTCATGGGTGGGGTGAGACCACCCCACAAGGATCTCTGTTGTGTTGTCCTTAAGGATTTCTGAGTCAGTGGCACGTAGACTGGAATTAAGTAGACTTTCCCCTGTTCTCTCGTTGTTTTACTTTCTGTGGGCACCTGGGAATGTGTGTCTGTGTCTAGAGGACTTGTGTTCTTTATAAATAAAAGAAAAGGGAAAAAAAAGTTGGATCTCCCATTACCAGGTCAGCAGTTCAAAACCTCCGGTCTCTCCATGGAAGAAAGGTAAGGTTTTCTACTACCGTAAAGAGATACAGGCTGGAAACCTTCTCTGGGAGTCGCAGCATCCTCAGTCGCCTGACCCAGCCCTCGTCTTGGTATCTGCAGCATCCTTCACTTTCTTACAGGGCAAAAATAACCAGAGGCCAGAAATCTATGAGAAATCCATGTCTACCCTCAAGATTCACTTCAGAGAGATCTTGGACTCCGGTGGAGATCTCAAAGTTGAGGTCCATGTTTACACTGCCAAAGGACTCTTCAGAGCTGCTGTCTCAGAGCTACCTCAATGGGGATCCACGAGGCCCTTGCAGAGGTCTGGGCACAATGATAAGACCTAGTATCTGGTTCTCAAATGGCTGATGAACACATCAATAAAACAATTGCAGCTTCCCTGGTTAGCAAGAAACTGGATGTTATGCACCTGAAAAAGATGGACAAGCTGATGATTGAGATGGGTGGAGCTGAGAACAAATCAAAATTTAGTGAAAATGCCAATCTGGGCATGTTCCTGACTGTGTGCCAAGCTGAAGCTGTTGAGAACATGGTCCCCCTATACCTGCCCTTTGCTGACTTGGCTGGCAATTCCGAAGTTATCCAGCCAGTTCCTGCTTTTAGAAAACCTGTGATCAATCTTCCACGCAAGCAACAAGCTGGCCATGCAGGAGTTCCTGATCCTCCCTGTGGGAACCGTGAACTTCAAGGAAGCTGTGCACTTCGGGGCGAGGTATACCACAACCTGAAGAATGTCATCAAAGAGAAGTACAACCAGGATACCACCAATGGAGGTGATGATGGATTTCCCCCCAACATCTTGGAGAACAAAGAAGCCCTGGAGCTGCTAAAGAATGCTATTGGGAAAGCTAGTTACACTGACCAGGTAGTGATTCCATGGAAATGGTTGCTTCAGAGTTCTGTCTGGGAAAGACAGCCTAGACTTCAAATCTCGTGAGGACCCCAGCAGGTACATCTCACCTGACCACCTGGGAGACCTGTACAAGTCTTTCATCAAGGACTACCCAGTGTCTATCAAAGACCCCTTCGACCAGGATGACGAGGACACTTGGGCCAAGTTCATCGCCAGTTCAGGGATCCAGGGGGTAGGGGACGATATCACAGTGACCAACCCAAAGTGAATTGCCAAGGCTGTGGGTGAGAAATCAAACTTTATATTGCATTTGGGCAAATCTGTTGTACATGACCTCTTCAAAGTATCAAAATGTAATTATGGAACTTTAAAGATTAAGCTGTGTCTGCCCCAAGACATGTTATTTTCTTTTGTCCCATATGCATACAATAACTAGACAATGAATAAGTAAGAATGATGGCTTTTTATGATGATATTGGTGAACAATATGGATAATGCCAAGGACTTACAAAACAAAGGAATCTGTCTTGAAATAAATATAGTTAGGGTATTCCTGCATGTAAGCAGGAACTGGAGGGAATTCAACTCACATATTTTGAACCATTCACTGAAAATGGTTTCATTCATGCTTGATAGAGAGTCAGCAAATAAAAAAGAACGAGAGATGCACTTGTGATGTTTAAAGTAATTCTCTCTATTTCACCTCTCTGGGGTATAATATCCATTGCATTTGATACATAGCAATCACAGACAAAGTCATGATTAAAAGTTTTATTAAGTAAGTTAATGAATTATAATGCCAGTGATAACTCTTCAGGGTTGATTTGTTTATCAGGACATATTACAAAATTCTTTCAGGTCCACTAATAAATTCTCAAATGGACATACCACTCCATTGTAAGCCTCAACCCAAAGTCATTCAGCTCCATTTCCATAGCCAGAATATCCAGCTTTCCTAATTCAGTGTCCAGAGGCAGCCTTCTCTGAAAGTCAGACTTCTATGCATAAGTTTTCTTTGTTCCATGGGTTGGGAAGTCCATCATTCTGCTCATACTCTGGCTCCAGGTTCTGCTGATACTCTTCTGATGGTTTGTCTCTATTCTGGATCCAGGAGGCTCACTGCACAGGAATATGGGGCCCAGAGAACGAATTCCACACCTGGGTCTTGCTGGTAAAGAGATCCATCCTCTTGCTTCTGAAGTCTATCACTATCTGCTGCCACATTCCTCAGACCCAAAAAATTGTTCAGTATGCATTAGAGAATTTGGTTAAAAGAACCACATTGACTAATTCACTGGCCCCAAAACACTCAGTGTGAGTGATTGGAAACATGGCTGCAGTAATGGGCTCAAATATAGCAATATTTGTAAAAATGGTAAAATAATAAGTAGTGTTTGGTTTTCTGCACAAAAGGTTGTTATGATTCAAACCTATCAGCAACAGCAGCACTTAATGAGCATTGCGGTTTATGTATTCTGGTGAACCATGAAGAGATTTTAGATTTTGAACCTTTGGGAAGATTTTTGTTTTGCTTTGTTTATTGTGAATTATATGGGGCTTACATATAAGATCATCAATTTCATATTCCAAGAAGTTTAACAGTTTATCAACCCTCCCATTAGAAAAACCAGATCTATTTAACTGAGAAGCCTATCAGGGCATGGACTTAAAACAAAACCCTGCTCAGTTTTTTTGTTTTGTTCCACACCTTATGGAATTCTCACTTGACTTCTTGGACTTATGAGCAGTAGACCTATCCCTCCAAAAATGGATTTCTGACCTCTAAATCTTCAAATTTCTTGCCTTAAAATGTTAAGTAAAGAGCCCCCATGAGTTGGTGAAATAGAGGGTTGTGGGAGGGATGATTTGTTTCAGAACAGGATGAAGGAAGGATGTCTGCTCCGTGACTTGTGGAAAACAGCTTTGGCATACTGTGGACTTGGACTGGTAGTCAAAAGAGGTCAAACATGGAAAAAATCTTTCCTAAGTTGATTTAGAAAATGAACTTATTTTTTTTGGACAAAGATACTGGTTATGCACACACAGAAGGGAGCTGTGTAGAAAAAATGGTGAGACTTTAGTCTTTTTAATTTGACTTGATTTGGTATTTGGTACACATTTCCACATGTTCTAAAGTATGCTGTAAAACTGGAGGATTACCTTCTAGTTATCTTGCTTTGGAGGCAGGGGAAAATCTAGGCATATTGGAGTTCTCCTTAACTATGATTCTTTCTTTAACTAAATAAAAGAGTGAAAGTTGTAAAATCACCAAGCCAAAACTAAATCCACTTCCACTGAGTATGGTTCCTGCTCTCCTGTAAGACAGAGTAAGATCACTCCAAAGGATTTCTAGGGCCCAGGGAGCTAGAGCTCATCCCTTCATGCTAAATCTTCATGGATGTGGCTACCGCAGCTTTCTTCCACAGAGCATCCTATGGATTCAAACTGTTAGTCTTTCAGTTAAGAGCTCACTCCTCCCATGGCACGCTACATATTCTTGGTTTAAAAGTTCACCACCTTGGCGCACAGAACTTACAGGTAATATTCACAATTCTGGAGTTAATTGGGGCATCAGGTGTTATCATATGAAGTTTCAGGATTAGGAATGTTCAGAATACAGCAGATCCTGTTGCCAAGAACACCTATTCTCAGCTGTGCCTGCAAGTATACCTCTTTCTGGACTCCACCTTCAACCATAAGGTCACTTGGCCTCTTCCCTGCATAAGAAATACTACAAAGTGTTTACACTGCCAATAAATGCACTAAGGGCATAGAATTCTGTTATAAGCCTTGGCATGAAGGTACTCAGTTCTAGTTACATGTGTCAGTTTACCTAGATAACCCCCAACCTCTATTATGGACCCGGGAAGACTCCACTGTACAAGTGAACATACTGCCTGAAGACACACAGCATTCTCCCTCTTTGAGCCAAGAAATCTGGAGTCATGACGTGCTTTTGGTGTTCTGCCTCTGTAGCTGCTGGTTCACTGCAGTGTTTTTGTTGTCATGGCCCTTGGATTCCTGCATCAAGGAGGTTCTATGCACAAGCACAGAAATCTCAGGGCCAGCGGGCCTCTTTCTTCTTGCTGATCCTGAGATTTCCAGTTTCTCTTTCTGAGAAAGCTCATTTAATTCCCGCCAGATGTCACATTTCACCAATATTCCAAGTTTTTCCAATTATTATAACACTCAACTTAATCACATCACTCCTCATTTTCTTGTCCACACCCATTAGGAAATGAGGAGATATACGTCATCTGCATGATCCCACCCAGTTGTTTGGTGGGAGCCATAAAGACTAGGACCCACACAATAAGAACAGCAACAACAAAACACTGCCAAGGAGTGGATTTCAAACCACAGGGCCCTTAGGACAGGGTAGAAATACTTCTGTCAGTGTCTGAGACTGTGACTCTTTCAAAGCATGGCTAGTGGTTTCAAACTGCTGACTATGTTGTTGCAGACAGGACACCTCCAGGGCTTCTGTGAGTCTTGGATGAGAGGAGGCATATTAATTATTTCACTGGACCGCATAGCCCAACACTTAGACCAGAGTGCCACTTCAGTTCCTTCAATGACAATATGACCAGAAAGCATGGATAACATCTAAGTGGAGGATTTATGATGACAGTGTTTTTTGGGGGGGAATTTATTTCTAAAGAGTTATATTATAATATATTCTAATGAATATATATAAAATGAATATTGTTTGTGAATACAAATGATGCTTGTGATGGTTCCTTGATCTATGTATTCATTAAGTCCAGTCAGCTATAATGGATAAAATATAATGGATAATGGAAAAAACACAATGGATAAAAATATTTTTCCCTAAAATTCTATAACTAGATTATGCATAAAAATCATCTAGAGATCTCTGTCAAAATATAGATTTTGGAGCCTTACCCTGAGGGACTGTGATGCAATAGATATGAAATAAGAGTCAATAAACTGTATTTTGACAAGTTTCAGCAGTCATACTTTAAAAAGCAATGCAATGTAGATTGTGCTTCCTTCAAGCCTCTAGAACATTGGATTGCTTCAAAGTCATTCTAGAAAATGCCAAAAATAAATATTGCCTCTTCTACATGGAGATACTAAATTCAAATATTTGAGTTATAGGACCCTGGTACATTGTCTTTAAACTCTTAACCTAATATCCACCAAAATTTAAATTCTTTGAGGATTTGACCAAATAATTTGTCAGAAACATACCTTCATGTTTCTGGTAGCAACAGGGAAGTAAATAGAGTTGGTTGCATCTTTCTTATTCTTTGGCCATGATGTATCTATTTCAGATGGTATGCCCTAATTTCAACTACTAAAATTAGGATTAGAAGGCCTAGTGGTGTAGTGGTCATGAAGTGGGCTGTAATCCACAAGGTGGCAGTTCAAAACCAGCAGTTGCTAGCTGGGAGAAAGACTGGGCTTTCTACTTCCATAACCAGTTATGGTTTGGGAAACTTACGGGGACAGTTCTACTCCATTCTATAGATGGCAGTGGGAAAATGAATCTTCCCTTCTGGTGTGTATTGCAGGCAAGAGAGGAAATAGGCTGGTCAGAAACAGATAGCCCTCACTTAGCCACCTGTTAGGAACAGGCTACGTGATCGGGCACAAAAATGGGCTGAGTGGAGTTCATCTGCACTACTGAAGAAAGAAGACTTGGTAAATCAATTTTGCAAGAGGGTAAGCATCCAAACATTTTTAAATTCCACTAAATGTATAGGGGGACTTGATACAACATTTTAGTACATAAGCAGTTTCAGTTTTCAAATGGAGATGTGTAATTAAGTTAGTATAATTAACTTGGTTTCTTGAGCTTCAACATCCTGTGCCTACGTCATAACTTTCAACACCAGCAGTATTGCCGAACAGGAGTAGTAACCAGAAACCA
This sequence comes from Nesogale talazaci, assembly GCA_004026705.1. Classification (NCBI taxonomy): domain Eukaryota; kingdom Metazoa; phylum Chordata; class Mammalia; order Afrosoricida; family Tenrecidae; genus Nesogale; species Nesogale talazaci. The sequence goes on from PVJH01014167.1 coordinate 24,265, forward strand.
GTAGAACAAATTCCTACTGTTACATTCTTCCAATAGGCTGTTTAGTACTCTTTCTTTCTATTCCAGGCCAAGGCAGGGTACACGTTAGGCAAGGAGCTGCTCTTTTAAAAATGATATATTTCTTTTGAAATTAAGATTAAAAATACATTAATTAAACACATAAATAAATTTCTGAGTAGAGACTAATTATTTCACCACCATTTATTATCTGTATCCCCATAGCAGAACATGGCCCAATGGGTTGGATTTGTTCACTATGAGCATTTTCAAACTCACAGTTTTAAAAAAGAATAAGTGCATGCCTATTCTTTGATGTTAAATTTCATAACATTAGTTTTGCCTGAATTTTTTGTTTTGATCTTTATTTTTCGCTTGTTTTGCTTCTTGAAATCTCCTTCTATTAGCATTTTATATGGCAAACAACAAAAGCTGGAACCTGTTAAGGTGGAAGCTGATTAGAGAAGAAAAAAATCAAATGGCTTCTAAAATAAACAGAAAAATAATTCTGGTTCTGCTAATTCTGGTTCTCACAGTTTTCATGTAAGTGGAAACTAGAATTTAAAATATAGCTTTATTCTCTTTATCAATTTAAAGAAAGGTTGTGCTTAATATTTTCAGTCTAATAGAAGTTGATGGTTTTAAAATAGGCTATATAATAATCATATGATGTTGTCAGATGTCACTGAACCAGTTCTGACCCATAAGGACCCTATGCACAGCAGAAGGAAGCAGTGCACATAGTCCTCCACCATCCCCACAATTGTGCCTATGCTGGAGTTCCCTGACACAGCCATTGTGTCAATTCACCTCAAGGACCTCCCTCCTTTTCATCACTCTGCAACTTACCAAGCAGGATGTCTTCTCCAGGGCCTGGTCTCTCCTGACAATATCTCCTAAGTGTATAAGACAAACTCTTGCCATCCTGGCCTCTCATGAGCACTCTGGCTTTACATCTTGCAATAAAGACCTGTTTGTCCTTTTAGCATTTCAGGGTACTTTCATTGCCTTCTCCATCACTGCAACTATAATGTATCTGTTTTTCTATGTCCTTCCTTATTCAATGTCCAATTTTCACATGCACACGATGGAATGGACAATACCGTAGCTTGAGTTGGGTGTCTTAGTCCTCAAAGAAACATCCTTGCTTTTCAGTGCTCTATAGTTCTCTTGTGCAGAAGACGGCCCTAATGCAATACACCTGATCTCTTGACTGCTGCTTCCATGAGCACCAGCAGTGGATCCAAGTAAGACCAAATCCTTGACAACTGCGAACTTTTCTCCACTGATTCTGATGTTACCCATTGGTTAAGCTATGAGGATCTTTGCCTTCCTTGCATTGAGCTGTAATCCATACTGAAGGCTATAATTCTTGATCTTCATCTACTAGTGGTTCAATTACTCCTCATTTTCAGGAAGCAAGGTTGTGCCATCTATATACAGCAAGTTATCAGTGAGTCTTCCTTACTCATCCTTAGTCTTCTAAGTGTATAACAACATAGTCTCTGATTAATATTCCAGCTCTGCCAGTACCCAACTTATATGTTGCTGGAATATTTAATCCCCATATATTTTAGATTCTTTACTCAAAAAGATCATTAGAAGATTTATAAATTAAGGTAGGTAATGTATCTATTAACAATTCTGGGGGCATGGTACATGCTTAAGAAATGGCAACAGCTACTGTCATTAATGTACATTTTAATGGAAATTTAAACAGGGGAATTGCTACAATGCAGCCCCATAACAATGACTCCCAAACTCCCTAGTAAATTTCTTTACTGGAAATATTAAGCTGACTCAGCTTCTTCTGAAGAATAATGATAGAATTTTCTATATGCCTTGTCATGAGTAAACAAGTGTGTATTGCTCTAAAATGTTTTCTTTCCTTAGAATGGCTTTCCACAGTATCTCAAAGAAGGGCTTTGATCTTCAGAGGTGCTCTAGATGGGTACTCTGGGAAAGGTTGAACTGTCAATAAAGATGGGATGATGAAAGACTTGCTTATACTTTTGTCATTCTATTGCTGTTAAAAGCAAAATGGCATATGTCATAGACATGGAGAAAGGAAGAAACTGACAGATCATGGAAAGAGGTAATACACAGAACTTCAGCTGAGGTAGGATATGACTTTGTTCTCAAAGTTTAATAATTCATTACAAAAGAAATTTGATTTTTCTAAACCTACCGCCTCTGTCATCTTACCAAAGCTTCATGGAGTGCTTTGTGGTCACTTTTCCTGGACAATTTTTTAAAGATAATTAGTTTTCAAGAATCAAAATTTTCATTTGATGATTCAAATGTGCTGCATGGTTAAGAAAATGGATTTTATAATAATATTACTATAAATTTAGGTTAGTATCCCAGCTCCACCAATAAACTAATGTATAAGACTTCACTAACAAGTTGTCCTGTTTACTCTGCTGATGTTTTCTTAAGATGAAGAACAAATTTCATCTGACAGTGAGGTATCTAAGATAATTTAATCACTAAGTGATATAGTATTAAAACAACTATTTTCTGGATTTCAAGAAAAGCATGTGTAACCTTATTCATCTTAGATTTTTAGTAAAAGGAAATCTGCTGCTTACTTGGAACAAATCACCCCACATCAGGAAGAACTCAGTACCAATAGCTGCTGTCTAATGTGGCTTATCTTGATTGATTACCATTTCAACATTGATTATTCAGTGATAGGGTGTAAATTTGCAATTCTTATTAATATTCAAATATTTATTTTCCAGTTATTGAATATGGGATCTGTAATCCAATCATATTGCCTGAACAAAAATTATATATGCTGATTTATGCAAGGAAAATCACTTTTGAAAACTTGATAAGCACAGTTAAATTTCCAAAATTATGAAAGCCAGAAAAGATGACTAACTTACTGAAGAATTTTTTTAAAGCATATTTAAATGCTGTAATGATTCCTCTGGTGGCACAAACTGGTGTGTATTTTACCACTATCCAAGTGTTAAGTTTTAATCTACCCAGAAAAATCTGGAAAGAAAAGCCTACTATCTACTTCTGACAGGTTTCAAAAGTTCAGAGTGCTCTGGAATCAGTATTATTTTCAAGGTTATCTGTAGTTTCTTATGGTTAACACAAATTAATACCTTTATATAGTCAATAAAATACAAGAAAACATCTTTCTGGTGTTCACTGCTTTCAGTCAAGATTTGACACTGAGTTTAAGATTTGTGAGACAGCAAGGAACCAATAGAGAGGTCTGTGGGGTTGGCCTCAATCCCAACTATGTGGATTCCCCACCTCTAGAAGAATGCACTTCCGTGGACAATACTAAAGCTATAACCTGGGAAAAGGCATGCACGTGGGTGAAATGAAAAGGGATGGAGAGGGCGGGGTGGACATCCTGGTCCACAAAGATCAGAGGATGATATATTCCTGCTCTCAGCAGACAATGCACAGTGAGAACCATAGGGCCATCTTTCCTCTCATTCATTGGTGTTTCCTTCACCCTACTATCATGACCTCAATTCTACCTTACAAATTGGATTAGAGCAGAGCATGCACACTGCAACACATAAGAGCCCACAACACAGCGAATCCAGGATAGATAAACTCCTCAGGGCCAATGAGGAGAGTAGAGATAATAGGAGGATTAGTGGAGGGTGGGGAGAGAAAGGAGGAGATGATCACAAGGATCAAACTACAATGGAAAAGTGGGTGTGAGGTAACGGAGGAGGATGCAGGATATGAAAATTATAATTTATAACTTTATAAGGATTTATCAGTGAGGGTGGGCAGGGGAGAGAGGGGAAAGAAATGGGGACCCCAAGTGGGAAAAAATATTTTGAAAATGATGACAGCACATGTGCAAATGTGCATCATGCAATGGATGAGTGTATGGATTATCATAAGAGATGCAAGAGCCCCCAATAAAAGTATTTAATAAGCGAGAGAGAGAGAGCATAAAAAGAGATTTGTGAATCAGAAACTCATCCATGTTCTTTTCATTTTTCCTCCCTCATTCACTAATTTGCCTGTAGAATCCTTCAACTTTACAACTTTAGAATTGAATGTTTCTTCAATTATTTCAGCTCTAGATATGCTGTATATGTTCTAGGTTTGGAGTTTTCTAATTCTATGTCTTAGTACATGTCATTATAAACACTTTACTTTGTCTTCTGTAGAAGCCTTTTCAGTTCTTTTACTTCTTCATTTCATCTCTTTACTTTAATTAATCTACTAGCCAGACTAATTTTCAGAGTCTTTTCTGACATCCCACTTTTGTGTTTTCTATTCTACTTTTGTAATGACCTTCATGTGCTTCATGTATTCTGTTCTTGATTTTCTTCCACAGCTAATCATTTCTCTTATTTTTGATGTTCAATGACGTCTGTTCTTATATAGTCTCTAAATTCATTTGGGTTATGCTCAAGATTGAGCAATTGATTGAGAGATGTTCAACTTTGAGAAAGTGCATATGAGCAATTGGTTGTTCCATAGCCAGTCTTGTTTGGGCTTGTGATATTGAGTTTATCCATCATCTCTTACCATAGATACAGGTAATTCTATTATTATGTATTTTATCTGGGAAGGCTCACATATATAATTCCTGTACATGCTATTGGAAAACACATTTGCACTGAAGTAGTTTTGATCTTTTAAAATTCTATCATGAATTCTCATCCTTGTTTTTGTCACCCATGCCATATGCTCCAAGTATTTACCATTCTCTTTATATTCAACTTTTGAATTTTAGTTACCTGTAATTATTAGTTTCAGACTAAAGAAGCTGATATGCTTGTTCAGTTTCTTCACCAATGGCTTTAGTAGTTGGTACATACATTTGAATAATAGCTGCATTAAGTAGTCTTCATTGTAGGGGTGTATATATATTATCATATCACAGTAATCATTGTATTTCAAGATATATTTTGATATTTTTTATATTTAAGACTTTTAAGGGAAAAGTGCCAAAATACACATTAATCGAAAGATAATAACCAATGTTCAAATGATATATGCTACATATCACTAGTTATTATCAAAATACAAATCAAAAGTACAACAAAAAATTGATTCATACCCATGAACCTGTCACCTACAGTCAATTTCAACTCATAACAACCTTATAGGACACAGTAGAACTACCCCAAAGGGTTTCAATAATGTAATTTTTTTGGAAGAAGACTGTCAGACATTTGTCCCATGCAGTAGTTGTAAACCTTGAGCTATCAGTTCAGAGCCAAGTGCATAACACTTCAAACCAAATAAGAGAATATGTATATATAGCTATATGTACTATGTAATACCAACAGCTGTTGATGATGATATGGTGAAATTAGAACTTTCAAAATTAATGATGAGAATGTAAAATAGTTTGGCAGTTCCTAAAAAAGTTAGCTATTATTTTACTAAACAATTCAATTAATAGGTATCTATACAAGAGAAATAAAAACATGTGTCTGCAGAAGAACTTGCACATGAGTGTCCATAACAGCTTATAATTAGAATAAGAAATATAAACAACCAACATGTCCATCAGCTGATGAATGCAGACATGAAATACAGTGCATCGTGCAATGGTATTCAAAAATGGAAGGATCTGCTAAAATATACATGCTATGACATGAGCTAACCTTATAAGCACACTAGCTGAAAGAAACAAGTCACTAAAGAAAAGTTATTGTTTAATTCCATTGATATGAAATATCAGGAATAGACAAATTCATAGAACTAGAAAGCAATTAGTGGTTCTAGGAACAAGGAGAAGGATGGAATAGGATTTTTTACACAACTACTGTTCATATTCATGAAAACATTCTGGAAATAAAGAGTGGTGGTAATTGTGCAGAATTGTGGATGTAGGGGTGGAAGCCCAGTGGTGTAGTGGTTATATGCGGGACTGCGGCCCACTGTGTTGGCAGTTCAAATCCAGCAGCAGCTCTCCAGGAACAAGGTCAGGCCTCCTACTACCACCAGAGGGCAGTGATGCCCCCCAAAATCAAACAAACAAAAAAGAATTGTGGATGTAAGTAATGGTGCTGATTTTATACTTAAAACATATTAATGATAAAATTGTACATATTTGTTCCAATATTGTAAAAAGAAGCAAAAAATATAAAAAATGCAAATAATTTATTTCCACTGAGTACTTTTGAGAGCTAGGAAAAAAAAACAAAATAATCAGCAATTTGTCATAAAATTAATTTTATCATGTGCCATTTAAAAAAAATCACTACTTTGTATAAGTACGGCATTGCATCACCCATATTGGAAGACTTTTGCCACAGAATCAAGCAAAGACACATGCAGTCAGGATGCTGGGTAGAATTTGTAATGCTGGACTGGTGGGCAAATCCGGATTTATGATTATCCAATATCAAGTCAGCTATGTTCTCCTTTTATATATATTCTTGATTTCTGTTGTTCATAGGACAGTAAGAATAATTTCAAGTGACATCTCATCTTTAAATCCATGCATATCTCAGAAGTTTATTTCCTTGTGGGTATCTAAGTTTCCCCTCCCCAGTAATACATATTATATCATGATGATAGTCATTTAAAAATAGCACATACATTGCTCTTCTTTATCTTCCTGAAACTAGAAAGGAAATGCAGTTCATATCTGAAGATTTTGTTTTCACCTGCTAGAAGCACACTAAAAATATGTTGTAGAATAAGCAGTCTCTGACAATCAGGAGTGCCCATAGGGGCAATTTCATGGTAATAATGTATAGAGATTATAGTAAAGTCATAGAAAATAGGAGAGGTATGAGAGAAAACAAAGGAGTCAGACGCATTACATGGTAGCATGCTCATCTGCTGGAGGACCATGAGCTCAGCAGCCAAGTCTGAGCTGAGAGCTGGAGGAGGAGAGTCTCTTTATTTCTATATATACTTAGAAACGTGCAAAGCCCCCTGATTACAGGTAACAACCTATGTCACTGGAAGGGACTGTACAATAGTCACAGGAAGGGGGTGAGCTATAGGTGTATATGGAATAGGAAGGGGAGGAACTAGGCATACACATGTGACAAGATGGGCAGCTCCTAGACTCATGGTAGCAGTCTCACTTTGGTCACCCTTGAGTCGGCTTCATCTACTCTCTGGGCTTCCTTCAGGGGAGAAATTTGCTATCCTTATCCGAAGAAGCGGGCTCTACTTAGGATGGGACAGACTATAGAGTCTGGTTTTTCTAGATGGTTGGTAACCCACAGGTTGCACTGACCTCCCAGCAGCTTGCATTGACCCACGTGTGTAGTCATTAATCATGTGATGCAAGCAGCATCTGAGGTTTGGCATATACTTGGGAACAACCTGGGGAAAAGCCTTTCTGTATTCCACAATAAATGTCTAAGAACAACCTGGATATGCATATATATATATATATATATTCCATTATTAATGTTCATGAAAGAAGTAGTTAAGAAATCAAATGATGAGTTGCACTGGACAAATATACTGCACAAGACTTCTTTAAAATACCAAGGGATAAAGATGCTATTTGAGGATGCAGATGCTTGTAACCTAAGCAATGGTGTTTCCAATTGCCCCACAGGCATGTGAAAGGTGAACAATGAATAAGGAATAGTACAGAATAGTCTATGCATTTGAATTATGGTAAAGGTGAACATTTTTGAAGATACCATGGACTTCCAGGAAAACAAACAAAATCTGTCTTGGAAGAAGGACAGCTAGAATGTATCTTAAAATGTAGGTTGCTGAAATGCATATTATATATTTTAGACATGATTTCAGGAGAGAGTCAGTGAAAAAGAAAGAGGCCCTAGGAGACAGATTGCAAAAATGGACTCAAACATAGCAATAATTTCGAGGATGGTTATGACCACACAATATTCTTCTATATATAGGTTGCTTAAGAGTCAAAACTGACTTGAAAGCACCTAACATTATATATGTCCCTCAACAACAAACAAACAAAAACAGAAACCCAGCACTACAATTACCTTGTTTCCTCCCAGTAAAACCCATACTCAATTTCTGAGTAACTGTAACATAAAATAACTGTATTGATTTCTTCCTCTAAAATTGTAGCCATTTTACATTGCAGTAATAAAAAATGCATTATGAATGCCTGAATTTTATCATGTAATGTTATATTGTTAGCTTTGGTGGCATGGTGGGCTATGCACTGATTTGCTAATCACTAACTTACTGGCTGCTCTGAAAAATAAAGATGAGGTTTTCTACTCTCATAAAAATTTGCAGTCTCTTATACTGACCTGGCAGGAGAGATACCATGATCACGAAGGTGGTTTTCCCAGGGTGAGGCTTATCCATTGACTCTGGGTGTACTGACACCTATGATTTTCTGAAATATGGGAAGCCCTTCTGCATAATTTGTGGTAGTGGGGAACTGCATTCACACTCTCCCTTGAAAAAAGGGGGGGGGAAGATTTGCAGCCTCAGAAACTCAGAACCAATTCATATCTGTCCTATAGGATTTCTATAAGTTGGGATCAACTTGATGGTAGAGAGAAAATGAGAATGTTATTTTAAAATCCACATTGCTGCCTATATCTTGCATAATGATTTCAACACAATGTCTCTACACATTCAACTCCATATTCCAGTACTTCATAAAATTTCTGTGACAAAGCAAATGTTCAATAAAAGTGTGATTAATTTAGAAGTTCCCATTTTATGTTACCAGTATGTCAAGATAAATGGTATCAATCAAATGCATATCCTAAAACATTAAGTGATGGGTAGGATGTAACATCTGACAAAATCAGAATTGATGAAGATGTTGGGGTGGAAATATTTAGGAATTACTAAGAGTGTTGATAATACATGAAAAAAGTAAAAGAAGGAAAATGCCTATGATAAATCTACAAAAAGTCAAAGTAACATAAGATAATATGAGTGAGAAGGATAGATATTATGGAGTGTGGAAAGGAACTCCTGGGATTAAAATGGGACTGAGAATATAGGCATTTCACAAAACAACTGAAAGCGCTGAGAGAGAAATTAATTGGACAAATTTTCTTGAGAAATAATGGTGAAACCCTAACAGCCTGGGGCAATGGTGATTAATTGGGCCATAACTTTGGAGAGATAATTCCTAATCAAAGGAAAAGAAAACTGAATTGTGGTGAGGAATATAAAAGAGGAGATATATTTAAATAAAAGCAGATATGGCATTTAAATGTTTATGTCAGGGCAAATCCAGGTGAAGTGCATCTGTGGTAGTTAATAAACAGGGTAATTGGTGGAAATTTTTGAATTAAAAGTCTGAAAGTTTAGGTAGTTATTGAGATGTGGAGTAACAGACTGATTAGCATTAATCTGGTTAGGTTTTATGCAAGTAAAGATGTCAAGGTAACTCGGGGCAAAGACGTGGAGGAAGGATATGAACAAGAGTGTGTTGCATGAAGATGTCAGATAAGAGGAAAGAGTCTGAAGCTGACCAAGATGAAAAGCCAGAAGGGTAGCAGAATATAAGGCAGGCAGTTCAGGAACAAAGAGGAATCCAACAGAGGAGCAAAAGCCCCAGAGACGTTCCTGCCTCCTGGAGATGTCAACTAGAAAGTTCTGACTATGGGGATTGGCCTTTGAGTTTTATCTGTAGTCCTGGATTTTAAAAATTCTTCTTTTTCTGAGGAAAAAGTGGTCTATTTCTAAGGAAAAATGCACCTGCATAAATAAGAAAGAAACAACAACAAAATCATGCATCAATAAAACAAGTGCAACTTACCCCTTATACAATGACAAGTTTCTAAGAGCAGAGAGAGACATTAAAAATATGTTTAATGGTTTCTAAGTGAGGCAGTACCTGTGTCAATAAGCATCGTTAAAGAGTCTATAAAAGAAAAACTAAAATAAGGGATCATCTTCATAAAAGAAAGGCTATAAAGTAGTTGATTCTAATTATAAGAGCTCTCCAAAATAAATGATCAATAGAGACAGAAGGCAGATGAATGACTTTCAGGGCTGTGAGGATTGATGGCTAAGGGGCTTAGCGTTTCTTTTCATGGTGATGAAAATATCTGACAGAGATTGTGGTAACAGTTACACAGCTCTGTGGATATACTGAAAGCCACTGAACTGAATATGCTTTAAAGGAGTGATCTTGATGGTAAGTGAAGTATCTCAATAGAGCTATTGTAAAAATTCTGCCTTTTCCAAGTGTGCCATTATCCCCAATAACAAGTTGTTTAAGATGCCAAGATGATGTCTGACACAAAATCAAGCATATTAGTGACATTTTATGAAGGCAAATAGAATAATAAAATGATCATTGGTGATGCAGTGGTAGTAGAATAAAAGAAAAAGTGTTATTCTTCTCTATTTTTTAAATTTGGGAATGAAAAATAGGCTATGACAAAAAGCAGCAAGAATGTCAAACCTGAAGTGGAATCTTAAAGGATGTAAAGCAATATGTGAAATAGTAATTTTTGACACTTTAGGGAATGTTGGATGTGGCTGTTATATAATCTGTCAACTTAAGCAAAGGAGTGGAGTCTAGCTTGTCAATCAGGTCATAGCCAGTTATGCTTCTGTGGGCCCAATTTTCTCCTGAGCGTTAGGGGAACTCCAGCATACCTCCCTGGAGGCGGGATCACACAGTCTGCTTTGTCTTCCTCCTGACAAACCACAGGGAACCATGCTGATGGAGTCAGAGCCCAAACTGCAAGAGACACGTGGAGACCCAGGTCAGTGCTGAGATGCTTCCACCACCATTGGATTCACAAGACTTTCCACAGACTGACCCGTGACCTTTCTGCATTTTGCGTCATTGCATGTGTTGTATGAGTTTGAAAGGGAACAGTATCAGGTATTTGGGCTAATATCAGACTTATGGACTTGATCCAGATTGGGCTGGATCTTAATATACCATTTTCTTAATATACATTTTCTTAATATACCATTTATATCAGCCTTTTTCTATATACGTATGAGTGTCTACAGATTTGCTTCCCTGGTCAGCCCAGACTAACACATTGAAACAAAAGTAAAATAACAAGAGAACAAAAGATCCAACATTCTACATGTCAAATTATGAGAATGGTAAAATGCCAGGAAAACTGACAATATAAAGAACTGATGTATATTTCAGGAAAAGGATCATTAAGTGTATTTGTCCATAGTTGATATATCCTTGACACATTTTGAAGAAAAAAAATTACAGAGTGCTGTTTGGGAATTATTCTTGTTTCAAAAAACAACTTTCTTTTATGACAGTCTCTGTGCAGGGGAAGCTGCATTATCACATTAAAGCCCAAAGGTGAGAAATCTGTAAACATTGTGCATTGAACTAAAAACAAAAATTGCTGAGGCAGAAAATGCATGTTGCACCATTTCAATATAAATTGCAGGTCAAATAGTGCTCTGGATTGACAATGGCCTTCCAATCCAAAACACATTGTATTCCATTTAACATCTAAAATGTCAGAGTGTACTATGCTGTGTGCTTTGGGTAACTATCCAACTTTTTAAGTGGTAGTCTTATCTTCTATATATGTCTTTTGACCTTCAGATTATCTGATTTTGTATCAAGCAGGGCAAAGCAGAGGTTTGTTTTTACATCCATTGCAGCTGAGTTATTTGCATTTTTTCTATATTCAAAGTTACTATATTCACTCTGTGAATCAACCAAGAGAAGTATAATCTGTGATTACTTATTCATACTAAGTAGTTATACATGAAACAAAAAACTTGTAGCAATCCAGTTAATGAGAAATATTTGAATAGAAGAATTACAAAACTAATTTCCTCATAAAGTCAAGAACAGTCACATAGATAAAAATTATAACTAGCATTTATTGGGTACTTACTTTGACAGATACTTATCTGCTGAAATTCACTGGCTCGCTGTTAAAAAATATCTGATCTACCTTATTCTCTGAAAATATTATAATGGGCATGTAATAAATGTTTTCTGGACAGGTTTTGCTTTTTTATGAAAAAGAAAATATTCGCAAGCCATACTTTGTTTCGGTTGTTGCTTTAGTCAGTTGTTCTACATGTGCATGTCTGTTGCATAGTAACCTGAAAATAACATGAGAATGAAAACCCAATCAAGTAGGCCATTGATGGAAACTCAAGGTGATCAAATGCACCTTGACTGAAGAGTATTAGATAATATTCTGTGGAGTCACACTTGGTGTTGAACATGATCTCCATCAATGACCACCATGTGGAATTGGGCTGGAAGCGCTTGTACTGATGTCTTTGCCTGGGATTTTCTGCCTGTGTGTAAGTCCACCCTCCTCACAAGCCTTGATAAGTAATTGCTTACTTTTCATAATGTACTCCAAACAAAACTTCTTTTCCAACACTGAAAACATTTCATTGCATTAACTTTTCAAGCTATTGGTTTAGTTCTATTGTTATGTATGTATGAAGGGGGTATCCTTGCAAAACTGGATTCTTTTTCCTTTCAAAATTATGTAATTAATTTTTTGTTAAACTAGACAGCATTATCACCTTCAAAGTGCTCTCTGTTACACTTAATACATTTTCACATCTGCAATTGCATTCTTGGACACATTTTAAAACTCATCTCTTAGGATGGCTGACAGCACCGCCCCCATTTTTTTCTTTTTCTCTTCTATATCATGAACTCTCTGTCCTTTCATGATCTATGTCTGCAGAAACAAAAAGAAGTTGCAAGGAGTGATGTCAGATGAGTATGGTGTTTGGGACAAGAGAGGCATACTGTTTTTTTGTTTTGTTTTGTTTTGCCAAAACCTGGTGCACTGAGATGGCTGCATGAGCAAAACCAATCCCCCTCAGTCACAAATCTGGTCTTTTTGTCACACACTGTAAAGCAATCTTTTGAGAACCTCTAAATAGAAAGCTTGATTAGCAATCTTACCTGGTGGAACCAACTCCAAATGTACTACAAGTTGACATTTTCATCCGTTCAGGCAGTTGACAGAAGTCTAGAATGAGGCTTATTATCAATTGACATTTCAACCTTTTTGAAATGAGAAAAACACTCCTACACTTGAGTTTTTCTGATAGCACTGTCCTTATAAACTGTGTTCAACATCATAACAGTTTCTGCAGTGTATTTCTTGAGCAGGAAACCAATTTTCACAGCTGCACACTGTACTCTTAAATCAGCAATCACAAATCATGAGGTGTGATCAAGACTGCTATTGAAAAATTAACAGTGACAGAGAGAACCTTCTCAGTTGACACCACTGGATACACTAACTCATAGCATGTTACTGGATGCTCACCTAGCAGGAAAAATGTGCACTACAATAGCTCTTTTTTTGGTGTTAAAAAACACCAGCCACTTAGCAAGAAAAAGATACAAGCCTTTCTATTTGTATAAAGAGCTATGTTCCCCAATGGTAGTCCTCCCCTGTCCTTTAGAGTAGTTATAAGTCAAAATGAACTCATTGGCAGTGAGTTTGGTCTTTTATATGCACACACACTAGGCAAATGATAACACACTAATATTTTGAACACTTAACTGAGATTTTGAAATATTGAAAGGAAAGACTACATTAGGAAAAATAATGTAACTGATGAATTGTATAGGTCTTTATATATGCTTTGAGGAGCCTTGGTGGCATAGTGTTTAAGAGTTGGACTATAATGTAAAAGTTCAGCAGTTTGAAAGCCCCAGTCATCCCAGCATGGGAGAAAGTTCAGGATGTCAGTGAGTTTGGTTTTGGCATTTTGGTATATTTAAAATGTTTTGGGAGCTTTGGTCAGGCAGTTAGGAAATCATTTCTGAAATAGAAAAATAAGGATATAACATATATGCCTTTATAAATGTGGACCAGAAGAAAAATCATTCTTTTGGGTTAGAATAGGCCTAAGGAAATCTCAGAATCTTCCGGGAACCAATATGAGGTTAAAGAACAAGAGAATTTGCTCTGGGTCCCAAGAGTTCAAGTGAAAAGTGGAAGTCTTGAAAGGCATCTAATTATCAGAAAGAGAATGTTTCTTGTGCATATGATAACAGTTTGAGATTCATAAGGGAGCAATGAAGGAAAACTAAAGCTTTGACTAAAACTTCTAGAGCTGATATACAGAAACAAATTATTAGCTCAGCATTGAACTTCTATAGCAATGTAAACTAATGGAATAAAAGCAAAACAGCAAAAAAAGTCTTTAAAACTTAGAAAAATTATTCACAGGGGAAAAATGTGTATCCAGAAAAAAATGAAACATATGTGAAGGTAGAAAAATTACTTTTCACATGACAGTGGCAACAACTTTACCCCCAGTTACCATTTCTCAGGAAATTGCTGTAAAATAGATGGCACCAACAGCAAAGAAATTGATTAGTTGAGGTGAAGAGGAAATGGTGAAAAGATCCACTTGGACTTTGTTCAAATCTGTCACCATCTTGATGTGATATTTGTCAGTGAGTCACTCAACTATCAAGGACTTGGGATTCATTGAGATGGTAGTGAGATAAAAGAACTTAAAGATGTGCATTTTCAAGTATGACATAAAATACTACACAAATATAAAGTTATAAATCATCCATTAGGTTAGATCATAAATTCTCTTTTAATCAGAGTCCACAGGAGCAAATGAAGGGAGAGGAAGAGAGAGTGGGACACAACCAAGCCTGGAGAACGATATTCTTAATCAAAGCAACCAAAACACAGAGAGGACCATATGGCCAGAGAGGACTGTAGGTCTGACCCCACTATGAGACATGATGTCCTTTTACAGGGGACAACACTGGAGACGCAGTGTGGAAATTGCACCCAATCTGACCCTACCACACTGAGGTGAAAGACTAAGGGTGTGCAACAGAACAGTAAGGGGAACAGAGCAACAAAATGCCCAGGGAATACCAAAAATAGAATTTGGGGACAGGATGTGACATCCCATCAAAATTGACCAGAAAACACTCCTAAAGGTCAACAAACAGATCTTGAACAAGCTACAGGCTGTCGTCTTTTTAATTGTTGTTCTTTTGTTTTCTTTTGTTGATTTGTTTTGCTCTGTTTTGTTTTTATGCATATTATTATCTCTGCAGATCTATCTACATAAGATAAGCGGGATAAACAACCGGACCAATGGTTCCATGAACATGGGAGAGGGGGGCCTGGGGAAAGGAAATGGGTGTTCACAAACTCAGGGTCAGGGGAACAAGTGATCCTACATCTATGGCAAAGAGGGTGTAAGAGACCAGGTAGTGGTTGATCAAAGGCAACGTATCTGAGAGAAATTACTGAAACCCTAATGAAGGTGGAACATAATAGTGGGACAAGGAAAGCAAAAGGAAACATAAGAATTAACCAAGTGGCAAAGGGTGTTTGTAGAGGTCTAAATACAGGTAGATATGGGCTGAGCCCTGGTGGCGTAATGGTTGTGTGCGGGATTGTGGATCCTCCACTGGGATGGAGGTTCAATTGCAGCAGTGGGGCTGGGCCTCCTACTCCCACCGCCGAGGAGCAGTGATGCCCCACTAAAAAATAATAAAATAAAAATAAATAAATAAATAAATGCAGGTAGATACATATGTAAATATATTGATATATGATGGGGAATAGTTCTATGTGCTTATATTTATAAATTTAGTACTAAGATAGCACATGGACATTGGACCTCTACTTAAGTACTCTGTCAATGCAAGAATACTTTGTTCTATTAAACTGGCATTCCATGATGCTCACCTTCCTGACAAGATCACTGAAAACAAAGGTGGTGCATAAGCAAATGTGGTGAAAAAAGCTGATGATGCCTGGCTACCAAGTGATATAGCTTCTGGGGTCTTAAAGGATTGAAGATAGACAAATGGTCATCCAGTTGAGGAGCAACAAAACCCACATGGAAGAAGCACATCAGCCTGTGTGAACACAGGTGTCAATGGGACCAGGTATCAGGCATCAAAGAACAAAAACTCATTTCATTGTGATATGTAATGCAGAGTGGAGACCCAAAGCCCATGTGTAGACAACTGGGCATCCCTTTATAGAAATAGAAACATCAGAGAAAAGATGGCCCGTCAGGATGACCCACTATAGCAACAATGAAACAACTTTCTCTAGGTTTCTAATGCTTCTTCTCTCCCCTCCCGAGCCCCCACTATCATGACATCAATTCTGCCATACATCCGAACATGTCCACAGGTACAGCTAAGAGCTGGAAACAGAGAATCCAGGACAGATAAATAACTTAGGACCAATACTGCCAATAATGAGGATAGTGATACCAGGAAGGTAATGGGAAGATGGGGAGAAAGGGGAAAACTGGACAACAGAAAAGTGTGTGAAGGGAGACATCAAAAAATGCAAGAAATGAAAAACAATAATTTATAAATTATCAAGTGTCAGACAGAAATGGAGGGGGGAAGAGAAAGGGGAAAAATAAGGAGCTGATACCAAGGGCTCAAGTAGAAAGCAAATTTTTTGATAAGGATAACAACAACAAATATACAAATGTGCTTGTCACAATGTATGTATGTATGTATGAGCTATGAGTTGTATGAGCCCCCAATAAAATGGTTTTTAAAAAAGAAAAAAGAAAGGAAAATTTCAAGGAACTGCCTTAGTTCATGATGAATGAAAGCTCCAATGGGCACAGTCCCCTTTGGAAAAAGCACCAGTATCTTCCATTGGGGGAAAAAATCATATATTACATTAAAATATTCCTGAAAGAGATTTTTAGTTCTATTAAATGTTTGAGGAATGAATTAATGTATAATAGAAAAGCTTAAAATAAACTACAAATGTAACATTATACTATATAATACAAAAGTACAATATACTTCAAAGGCAAAAATATTCAGTAATCTATAATAAATGATTCCATGGCAATGTTCTTCTTCCCATCTAGAAGAGCACAGTTTCTGATCTATGTAACAAAAGAGAAAATTAGAGATTTTTTTCTAAAATGGTTTTCTTTATATTTCAGTATATAAGCTTTAAGGGCAATAATATGACATTTAATTTTTATTCCCCAAATATTTAGCACATGATATAGTCATTAATAATTGTTGATTAAAACTTTTTTTTGAAATGCATTTGTTGTAATACAAAATAGGTCTCTTAAAGGTGTGAAGACGTATAAAAAAGCATAGTAAAAATTAGTTTTCTTTGAAGTATACCCAATATAACAGCTTATCCTATGGTAGTTAGACATGCAGCCCCAGGAACATAGTAAGAAATAAGCTGGGAGTTTGCCTTGAGGATACATTAACCATTCAGTGCTACCCTTTAGTAAAACCCCAGCCCTTTATTGATGCTCATGCCTCTATTGATGCTCCTTGTTGTTGAAGGGGATAACTCGTGGTAATACAGTATGCAATCAAAATAAAGGTTTCCTGGTATGGTTGGCTGAACTATTCAGTAAGGGTATCCTCTACAGTCATTGAGCCTTCTCTGCTTTCAGAAACTCACTGCTGCTCCTCTGATTTTCCATGCCACAGCTTCCAATGTGTCTAGTCTCTGCCACTTCAGATGGAGATCTCTATCACACTCTTCCAAAATCATTGGATTTCTCTCTGTGTGTCCCAGGGGATTCTGATACACTGAGGAATGGCTTTGTTAGTGCTGTGGTTGTCTTTTGGTAGATCATAGCCTCAAGAGACCCATGCCAGGAGAAGGACATGGTGCGTGGTAAAATGAAGGGGCCATGAAGAAGAGGAAAACCCTCCATGAGATGAGTGGACACAGTGGCCGCACAGGCTTCGGCACAATTGTGAGGGTGGCACAGGACTGGACAATGCTCTATTGTGTTGTGTATAGGATCACTATGGGTTGGAACATACTAGATTGCACCTAAGAATGACAACAAACCAAAGATAACAAATGGTGGCATTTTAAACAACATCTTCCAGTGCAGTGTAAAGATGTCACCAAGGAAGAAAAGGGTGTGGCTTGGTTTGTACCCCTCTATTAAGGTCGGGATTCCAGCCCGCCTTCATTCTGTAGCAGAAAGCTCCCGCCAAAATGTGATCAGAGCACTGGCATACAGTATAGAATTATAATATATCACATAAGGAAGTATAGCTAGAAGAGACACCCCCTTTCCAAGAAATGTGACCGAACATACCTGGAAGCGACCAAACAATATCACTAATATCTCAGACAAGTACAATTCACAACATGTTGCAGGAGCATCTTATTGTCAGGAAGTTCTGAAACTGTTTTCAGAAAAGTACAGGACACAGCAATATCATTGCTGATTGCCAGATGGATCTTTCCTGAAAGCAGAAAACACCATAAAGAAGCTTACTTGTGTTTTATTGACTATTCAAAAAGCATTCTACAATGAGGATCATAACAAGCTCTTGATAATATTACAAAGACTGGGACCCCCAAAACACTTCATTGTGCTCACGTAGAACCTATATACAAACCCAGGTGCAGTCCTTTAAAAAGAAAAAGAAATTATTACATGGCTTCACTTCAGGGAAGATAAATGTCCTAATTGTATCATTTCACTATATTTATTTATTCATTTTGTCTGTCAGGGAAATAATCTGGGAAACTGAATGCCATGAAAAACTCATATCAGGATTAGAGGAAAACTTATTAACAATTGGAATATCCTGATGATACAGCTATGCTCATGAAAAGGTAGGAGGGCTTGAAGCACTTGCTGATAAAAATCAAAGATTTCAATCTTCAGTATAGATTGGAACAAAATAGAAATAGAAATCCTTATAACCTGACCAATGAACAATTGACCAATCCCTGGGAAAAAATATCATGCTTAGTAAAGTAGAAGGCCAGTGAAAAAGAGGAAAATTCAAGGACATGTATGGATACAATGGTTGCAACAATGAACTCAAACATAATAATAATTACGAACATGGCAGGGAAACTAGAAATGTTTCTTTTGCTATCAATAAGGTTACTATGAGTCAGAATGAACTCAATAGCAATGAAAATCAGCTAGAAAGTAGAGAATGCTAGGGGAGACGGTGGAGAGTTATCCACTACAATGGCCATCTACAACTTACAGACAATACTCACCATGATGGGTTTAATAGTGAAGTTACCAAGTTATGATTCCTGTGAGAAATGCTAATGGTATAGTTTTTCAGATAGGACACTTTCTTTTATGACATTCTGATAGATAGGCCTCTGTCTGGCCTTCTAGCTACTTGGCATGACTCCTGCTCTATTCAGGCAACATGACACAGCTTCTCCAGAGCTATGAATAAATGTCCAAAGGGCATGCCATTCTGTTGTAAGTCTTATTTCAAAATCACTTAGTTCTAGCTTCTTAGGTCACTAAACTCAGATCCCTCGAAGAAGTGTCCCCATGTACTCCATTTGTTTCATGGGCCAAGGAGTCCAGTGTTCTGTCTCATGCTACAGCTGCTATTGATGCCTTCTGGTTCTGATATGTCTGCTTTTGTTTGACTTCTCTGGTGTAGAAGTTCCTTGATGATTAAGGTGATCTAATCTCAGGGCCCAAAGAATGAACTGCAAGAGCTAGGCTCCCCATTAGCTTTCTTTCTTTCTTTCTTTCTTTCTTTCTTTCTTTCTTTCTTTCTTTCTTTCTTCCTTTCTTTCTTCCTTCATTTCTTTCTTTCTCTTTCTTTCTGGTAGCACACTCCTTTCCTACTCATGATATGGTTCATTTTATACACAAGAGGAGAATAACCATAATTGACTCCTATTAACAATTAATATCACTGATAATTCAATGAGTACTTCCTTTTATTTGTTAGCTGTTCCATCAGGAACAAAAAAAATAGGTTTTTAATTGGAGTATCAAAGGCTATGGATAGAAAAACTATTTAAAATTATTCACTGTATTCCACTTTTTTTCTGTCCACAGTTCTTACTTTCCCTCTTATACTCTCTCCTTCTTAATCTAGTCCTTTTCATCTTTCCTTTGATTTCACTTGTAGAATTCTTGAACCTACAAAGTTGTCAAAAGCAAAAAAATATTTCCTTGAAATATGCTAAATCATGGTGTGTTGTAGTATAATCACTAATCATTGCTCATTTTTCAGAAAGAATGTATAATTTTTATGTCCAGTAATTGTTTCCTTTAATGAGACTTTAGGTTATTAATAAAAGTGAACATGCACAGCAGAAACTGTTGTATACTTAAGAATATACAATTAAACACTGTACTCTGCAAAGCCTTATAAATCCTATCATATGGATAAAAGAATGCATACTAGTTTTTCTTAATTATCGTGGTGAAGTGAATTAAGTTTCTTAAGGCTAAAAGACACATCAGCTGTTCAAACCCAATAGCTATTCCAGAAGAGAATGACAAGACTGTGAAGTATGCCCCGGTGAAGTAGACTTCACCTCATGTACTCTGAACATGTTATCAGGAGACACCAGTTCTGGGAAGAAGTCAACATACTTGATAAAATAGAAGAGAAAGATCATCAAGGAGATGAATGTACAAAATGGATGTAGCAATGGACTCAAACATAACAATTACGAAGACCACACAGAATCGGGCTGTTTTCTTTTGTGGCGTACTGGGTCTCTACTCATTGGAGCCAACTTCAAAGTCATCTGACAACTTGGCAAGATGGGGAAAATAACACACACACATCTACACATGCCACACACACCTGCACATGTGCACACACACAAGATTAAACCATCGGTATTTAAGAAAAAGTGGTATTTATCAAAATGATAGTACTATAGTGTTAGGTTTGTAGAGTGAAATGTACCTTAGTTCTTACTAAATCCACAGAAGGAATTCATGTTATGGAAGCACTTTGTAAACCAAGTGAGTTTCTATGAAGGAACGGAAATTTTTCAGGTTTTACAGTGTCAAAAGGGTGCACACTATTTCTGGAAAGCATGCCAGGCCACATGGAACCTGCTTTAGGGTTCACAACTGGGACCAGAAAACCACGTAGAAGAGAACACCCACACCTGTGGAACTGAGGAATCCATGCAGACAATAACCAAGAGACCCAGAGGCTAGGGGCCCTAAGAGAGCTTAGAATGAGTCCTTGATATGGCACTTAGGAGTCTGTACATGATAGAGAGATGCTCACACTCCTTATTCCACTAAATAGGAAAAGAGTAAGAAACAAAGTTGGTCTCCCCTTTTTAGCATCTTTTAGCCACGCTATTTTTTTTTAACTAAAAAAAATTTTTTTTGTTTTTTTTTTTTTTGGGGGGGGGGCATCACTGCTCTCTGGTGATGGGAGTAGGAGGTCCAGCCCCACTGCTGGAATTGAACCTCCATCCCAGTGGGCCGCAGTCCCATGCACAACCACTACGCCACCGGGGCTCAGCCCTTAGGCATGCTGTTTTAACATCTCTGGATGGGGAGGCATAGTTTCATTCATTGGTTGACCCCATTGGCTGAGTTTAGACCCACCTGTGTGGTGTCCTGGTCCTAGGTGGAGGAGAGGTATTAGATTTTGCCTGAGTCAGGAGGTTTAGTTTGCACATGCCCAGTTCCAGATTTTCCCATAGGAGACCAATTAGTGTGCCTGATATTTCGGCAACCTTTGTATTAGGGCCCTTTGCAGGCATTGGGCTGACAACCTACCCCCATTTGTCCTTAAAGCCAATTAGCTTTGAATACCACGTCATACTCTTTGACACAGAACAGATTCTAAAACATTTCAACCTCTCTGGGCTGACACTTTCAACCCTCATTTCTAACTGGCATTTCTGACAGCACTTCCTCCAAGTCATATTTGTTTGTTCTTTTTGCATTACATCATGCTTTCAATATTCTTTGTGAGCTCCACAAGTCAATTATGTCAATTCTTCTTTAGTCTTCCTTATTCAATGTCCAAATTTCACATACCTATGAGGCACTTGAAAATACTATAGTTTAGATCAGGCATACCTTAGTCCCCAAAGTAACATACATGCTCATGGAAGAAGCTCTCCCAAGATTGATTTGTGTGACCCCATTTTAGTATTTTAAAATGCTCTCCAGTTCTCTCTCATCCCTAAAGTATATAGCCTCTTTCTCTCCATGCCTGACTTTGCCTGGATATGGGCTTTGACATGAATTATTATCCAAATATCAACATCCTACTGTTCTCAGAATGTGCCCTTACCCCATCCTTTCCCTGTTTCCCTACGTTAGGAAGATATTAATGCCTATCTTGTGCAAACCACTTTTTAAAGGAATGCAGGCCCCTCAATCCCTCCCCAGATATCACTTGAAGAAATTAATACTCTCAAAACATTCCCCAATCCCACCACCACCCTTGCCAAACCTACAACGATCTTGTCTTTATAAACCTTGTCTGAATACCACTGATACCTTAGGTAATTTCTTGGAGACTTGAGTATGCCTGATGACTTACAGAAAGAGCATTATAGTGATTATTACTTTCTTGTGACATGCAGCACTCACCAAAACATGTCAAAGACCTTGTTCAGATTTACCCAATGCATGACAGTTTTTGATCTCTTGACTTCTACTTGCGTAAGCATTGGTTTTACATCCAAGCAAGATGAAGTACTTTACAACTTCAATCTTTTTTTCAAATCTTCTGTTGATCACAATGCCATCTTTTGGTCTATTTGGGAAGATTTTGGGTTTCTGTACGTTGAGTTGAGGCTGCAATCCTTAATCTTCATTAGCAGGAGATTTGCGTCCTTTCCCTTTCAGCAAGTTCAGTTGTCTCATCTGCACACCAAAGGTCCATGGTCTTAACAAAAACTCCCTCCAAATCTGCTACTGCCTTGTTCTCCAGCTAATATTCCAGTTTCTCAGACTATTTCCTATGCACACAGATTGAGTAAGGATAGTCAGAGAATCCAACTCTGCATTACACTCTTCCTGACTGTACCCACGAAGGAGTCTCTGGTGGCACAGGGGTTATGAGTTAGCTTGCTAACCGAAATGTCAGTAGCTCCAAATGCCAGCTGATCTCTAGGAGAAAAATGGAGTTTTCTACTTCAATAGATAGTTGCAGTCTTATAAACCCACAGGAGCCATTCTGGCCTGGCCTAGAGGGTCTTGATGGCTTGGCAATGACTCGATGGTAGTGAAAGAATGAGTATTCCCTCTCCTTCCCAAACAACCATCCAGGTCAAAGTTCCACTTAGCATGATGTATTGTTATTGAATTCTCATTTTTCTCATTGCTAAGCACGGTTTACTATGACCTACACAGTCAGGTACCTTTTGTGGTGGAGTGAAATTTCTTAAGAGTGCTCTTCTGTCCACATCTCCTAACTCCACCCAAATGCAAGCAGAGCATATCTAACACTATTAGAGGGAATTTGTTAGTGTTAGTTGCCACCCTCCTCATTATAAGGCTATGTCTCAGCCCCAAGAGAGAAGGCCCAGGACCAAGCAAAGAGAAGCACCTGTAGAGTAAGTTCAAGATCTCTGAGCAGGAGGAGACCTGGACCAGAGAAACCAGAGGCTGTGGAATACAGGCCACAAGATAGAGTAATGGAGTCACACCGTGTCCAGAGACTGAGGCAATTAGACCGTGAGAGAGAACAGAGGAGTAGTGTGGAGACTATATGACAGAAGCACAACAAAGGACAGCTTTCCTGATCCATGGAGGCCGAAGCCAAGAGACCACGTAGCTGAGAAACTGAGGACCAGAGACTTATCAAGAGATTGACGACCCAAGCTTTGCTGTGAATCAATAACTGTATTCTTACGGTTTACTGATCTAAATATGGTAATTTGTTAAATTCCTTAATAATCTCCCAAAATTGTGAAAGCTTTTTGAGTTCTATGGGGCCAATGCAAGGAATTATCAAATCCAGCACAGATGTATAATGAGTATAGAGAGGAACAGTTGGTGTCAGAATAAGTACAGAAGGATAGAGGGTGGAAGCATGTCTCCCCTCTGCCTTTTGGTAAGATAGAAGCATGGAGAAAGCCAGATAACACCTTTTCACCCTTTTTTATACCTTCTTACTATCAACAAATACTGGTGAGAATTTTTCTGAAATTCTCAGCTGTTAGCCAAAATTCTTTTGATGTCAACAATGATAATCCTATTCTTAAGCCAGTCTGATTTTCTCGCAGCTCCCTATGAGTATTCTGCTGAATCCATTGTTATATGATCTTCAGCGAACATTTACTTGCATGTGATAATAATGATATTCTTTGATGATCTCCAAATTGTGTTGTGTGACCTTTCTTTGGAATGTGTACACATATGGGTCTCATCTTGTGAGTTAGTTCAGGTATCTTTCAAATTTCTTTGCATATTTGAATGGTTCAGTGCCTCATCAAATTGTCAAAACATATCCACTGATGTGGTATCTGTTACTGGAGGCTTGTTTTCCACAAATGCCTTCAATGTAACTTGGACTTCCTCCTTCAGTAACATATATTTTTGATCATTTGTTATTTCTTTTCATGGTTGAATGCTGACTAGTGTTTTGGGTGGGGGTTGGATATAATGGCTCTGTGCATTTATACCATCTTCTTTTGAGACTTCCTACATCATTCTATATTTCCCTAGGGAATCTTTTAATGTTGCTTGATTATTGAAACTTGACTTTCTCTCTTCATTTTTTCCAGCTTAAGTTATTAAAAGTATGTTATACAGATCTTCGCACATTTCATTATATTGTCTTTTTCTCCTAGAGAAATCTTTTGAAATATTTTGCTTATCTCTTTTTTTCAATTTTTTAGTTGGCCTTTGGTACTCTATAGTGCAGAGCAAGTATCAGCATCTTTGCTAACATCCACTTCAATTTTTAATTTCTCTCCTGTCATTTTAATGATCGTTTGCTTTCTTAGTATGTCATGCTCAATGTAATTCCATCGTTTGTCAAGCCTTAATCTGTATTCAATGATTCAAATCTATTGTTGATGTGTTTTCAAAATTTAGATGAAATATACTTTTGGCTCTTGAGTACTTATTTTCATTTTCTTAAACTTCCATTTGAATTTAAATAAGAACTATTGACTGTGTCATGGTCAGCCTCTGACTTTGTTTTTGTCCTGATGTTGAGCTTCTCCCCTGTGCTAGTGTGATTTGACTACAGAAACAAACTCAGAGACACTTATGTGTGTATAAGAGAAAAATTTATATTAAAGGGTAATTGCATATTAAGAAAACACCCCAGCAGAGTCCAGATCAAGTTGATAAACCCAATATTGGATCATCTGACTGATATCAGTTTATAAACTCCTCTTCAGACTTACTGATCACATGCAATGATGCTGAGTGCAGGAAGATCACAGGCCAATGGATTGGAAAGTCTGATGGGTCTAGTGGTGGTGGAATGAATCTTGGTATTGGCACATGTCTCCATGTGGCTCCTCTAACTCTAGGGCTTTGGCTGCCATCAGCAGAGTTTCATGTGGCTTGTCAACAGAACATGAAGCAGAGAGACTGTATGTTCCATCTCCAGAGTGGTAGGCAGGAGTTCCCAGAATCCTCAGGAGAAGGTCATGCCCACACTCAGGGATGTTTGGGGAGGACTTATTGATAGGCTCGACTTCACCCTTCACTCAATTGACAGGAGATTATGTAACTGCCACAACCAGTCTCCTCCCATGGATGTAGTATGAGTTGGAACCAACTTACTGCTATCTAACAACAAGTACGGCAACTTTATACTCAGAAGACTATGTGCTAACAACATAGCTTTGGCTTAGTAAAGAAAAGGGAACCATGCTGGTGGTGTGGTTAAGTAGGTTGACTATTAATCCAAAGCTTGGTTTCAAACTAATCAGAAGCACTGTTAGCAAAAGATGTAGCAATTTATTCCCTGTGTCTGTAAAGATTATGACCTTGTAAACTTTATGAGGTGGTCTCAGAGAGCTTGAATAGGGTTTCTATGTGTCAGAATTCACTTGATGGCATTGGGTTTATTTAGGGGTTGAGGGACTAGATAAAATATGGGACACATAGTTAAATTTTCATATCAGCTATATCAGTGTGAGTTTAGTCATGCAATGTCTGGGATAGACAATTAAATATTCTTACCTTAAGTTACAATTTAACTTGGTTGAGTTTTTTTTTTTCCTTTGCTAAATTTGCAACCATATATCAGCACTAGTGGGGAGATTTTAGAAATGTGGTATTGCCAAGCTCTCTGGCATGTCTACTGATTTACAATCTGAAATCCAAGAACAATTCCAGATGATTCATATGTACATTAACATTTGAAAAGAACTGAAATATGCAAGCAGAACACTTGACATATAGCTCACATTTCTATGTTTCTCTTTGCTGTACAAAGAATGCTGAATAGTAATTACAGCTACATGAGCTAGTTGACATTTTGCAAAAATAACTGACAATCAGATGGATCATTTGACTTTAGAATCTGAAAAATCTATCTGATTTTTGTCCAGCCTATTGCACTGGAACTCTGATTACCAATGCAATCTAGCCAACCAGTTTTCTTCTTAACTGGCCACTCTTTAAATACAACTAATTAGTCTGTACATGCTCTGTTAAACAGTAGTAGTGTGATAGCAATCACTGTCCACTGGTAGCACAGTGACTAAAAGCATTTAACTGCAAACTTAAATTCTGATCATTTGTACTCAGCAGCAGCTCCATGCATGAAAGTTGAGGCAGTCCCTAAAGGCTATAAAGATATACAGCCTTGGAAGTCACATAAAGCAATGCTACTTTGTTTGATAGGATCACTCTGAGTGAAAATTGACTCAATGGTAATGGGTTCATTATGTTTCAAGAACTCTGTTCAGTGCTTTATATGGATAGCCATCTTCAATTTTACCATAATATGGCAAGTGTTATTTTATGTGATTGAGAAAACAGACTCAGTGAGTACACAGCTATATCACATGGTTGTGAAATGAATGGCAAAGTCCCAAACTCCCTATTTCTTCATGGCTCCTTCCACTATACTTGACTAACACAGACTTTAAATCAGCTATACTGTCTTTTTTTTTTTTTTGCCGCTTGGATTTTTTTAATTCTTTTTTTAGTTATACTGTCTTTTAATCACTCTCTTCTTACTACTTGCCTCTTGATTTTCTTGCACTGTTTCAATAATAGAAAATTGAGGTTTTTTCAAAGTATCATTACTAATTTTTTGAGAGATGATCAAAGTCACATGTATTCTGATAACCCAGTAAATTCCAACATATTAATATATTACCTAGCTTGTTACATAGGATAGTAGATCTTGGAAGAGAATTATGAATTATACAATTCATGTTAATCACATTATTGGATTGAAATTTGTGTTCCCATCTTTTTCAAAAGTGACAAAGATGAAATGTTCCAAAACTTTAAGGACATTGCGTGTCATTAATTAATAAAAAATGATCTAAATTGCAGGAAATCCTGATTTCTCTATATTCCACTGTGCTTACCAAAACTTATAGAGATTGTGTCCCTAGAAACAAGATCAATCCCTCACTACTGACGATGATAATAGGGGAAAATACCTATAACAGCATCACTCATTAATCTTTGTGAAATAGCCACAAGAAAAGTAACTACTGGCATTAATTACAAATACATGTAAGGTGAGAGCTCAAAATGAATGAATAAAAGATGCTGAATTGGAACTTCAAAACCCCAATGCATTTCAATATTTAATCATTCTTTCTGGAATGTTAGAAGACAATGGTTGGTTCAATGGATGAAAAGCAACAGTAAATTTTCTAAAAATGAAAAACTTCAAATCGTGTTTTAATTTTCTAGAGCCTACAGTTGCTTATGAATTCTCTGAGGTAACCATTCATGCATCTTTATTTCGATGATGTTATTCTTTCAGGATGATTGCTGATTACCGTGCACTGATTTTCTCCAAACTTCAGAATGATTTAGTGGGATCATTTTCTTTGAAGGATTTAAAACGAAATTGTGTTGTCAGAAAGTGAAAGTTGGAGGTGATGGAAAATCTATTTTGGATTACATTGCTGGAGGACAAGTGTTTTAGCCGGAAATGTATTCTCTATGGTTAGAGTTCTATGTTAATCTCACCAAAGTTTCAAAATGGAATGGTGGTTTTGAACTTATTAAGAAAAATGTAAACATGATGAAAGAAAACTGAAAGACAAATTGAATTCTACTCATGAGACCCTAAAATGGAGTCCTGAGAGGTGCACTTGCTGTTAGCCAGGAGGCGTCTTTAACAAGAAAACCAAACACCAAACCTTTGGGAAGCCTATGGAGTCTGGTTTTAGGTTTAACCTCATGATATCAAATGTTCGAGAGCCTTCCGTGGTGACATAGTGGACTGCTAACTGCAGCTGGAACACGAACATGGCTTTGTCATTGGATAAAAATCAAACTTAGTCATCAAGTTGATTCCGGCTCATAACAACCCCCCAGGACAAGGTGCCATTGTTCCTTTGAGGTTCCGACACTAACTCTTCTACAGAGGTAGAGGAGCCCATCTCTTCCCTGCAAAACAGCTGTTGATTGCAAACTGCGCTACATAGACCAAGGTAACTGCTGTGCCTCTACTGACAGCAGTTAGTACTAGAAAAATTGCATTTCTCACAAGATATTTTGAGTGGGCAATAGGAAAGTAATCCTCTCTTTCATATTTGTTTGCATTTCTGAATTGTTTTTATTTTTATTTAGCTCTGCTTTTTGGAATTAGATCTTTACTCCTGCCTTCATTTGGGTGGCATGGTGGTTACGTTTTGAGCTGCTAATGATAAGGTCAACTGTTCAAAAGCACCAGCTTCTCTGCTGAAGAAAGATGGAGTGTTCTACACCCGTCACTATTACAGTTGCAGAAACCCACTGGGACAGTTCTTTTTTCTGCAGAATCCCTATGCATCCATGGCAGTGATGACCCCATTCCAGTGGATGTTTGTTTTTCCTGCCGCCGATGAATTTCAAATGATCTAGGAATCCACCCAAAAGCATGAAAAGCAGATTATTATTGTTAGTTATTTTCAAGTCAATTTCAACCCATGTAAACATATTGGACAGAGTAGAACTCCTGTGAGTTCCTCATACTGTAACTTTACAGAAGTGGAAAACCCCAACTTTCTTCCTCTGAGGTTCTGCTGACCTTAAACTGCAGACCTTGTAGTTCACAGCCCAACGTGGAACCACTGTGCCACCAACTCCACAGCATGCTCGTCTTGGCTCTAAACATAATAGAAGGTGATCCCAAGCTTCTCTTCCAAGAAGCAGTGTTTGAACTACCGACCGTTAGGATAGCAAGTGAGTAAGAGCTTCTTATGACACCGAGGTGCCATATGTCAGACCTCTCGCTAGGTTGATTGAGATAATTATAAACAATCAAAGTTATGGCATTTATCAAATATTTTGATTTTTAAAAATTAAACTCTAAATTCTTATTAAACTTCATAGTGCTACACTTTCCTTTTTCCTTCTTTCTCTTTTTAATCATTTTATTGGGGGCTCCTACAATTCTTAGTACAATCCATCCACATATGCATTTTAAGCAAAGCACATTGGTACCTTTGATGCCATTATCATTCTCAAAACATTTCCCTTAAGCCCCTGGTAATGACTCCTCCTTTTCCCACCCCCTCCCCAATCTCCCTCCCTCACAAGCCCTTGATAATTTATAAACTATTATAATTTTTTGTCGTTGAGCACTGTCCAAATGTCCCTTCTCCCACTTCCCCATTGTCTATAACCCAGGGAAGAAGTTGAATGTAGGTCCTTATAATTGACTCTCCCTTTCTGCTCCATCCTCCCTCCATTCTCCATGTGTCACCACTCTCCCCACTGGTCCTAAAGTGATTTTTGTCCCGGATACCCCATGTTTCTGGTTACTATCTGTACCAGTGTATATCCTCTGGTCCAAGAATATTTGTATGTTACAATTCAGATCATGATAGTGGGAAGGAAGAAGCATTTTAGAATTAGAGTAAAGATGCATATTTCATCGTTGCTACACTGTGCCCTGACTGGCTCATCTCCTCCCCACGGCCCTTCCTTATTTTTGGGGGGTGGGAGTGGAGGGTGGGCATCACTGCTTTCTGGTGGTGGGAGTAGGAGGCCCAGCTTTGCTGCTGGATTTGAACCTCCAACCCAGTGGGCTGTAGTCCCGTGTACAACCACTATGCTACCGGGGCTCAGCCCCTATGACCCTTCTTTAATTGGATGTTACTTCCCCTGCAGATGGACCTTGGGTCCCCAATCTGCACTTCTCCTCATTTATAATGATATAATTTTTAGTTCTTTGATGCTTGATATCTGGTTCCTTTGATGCCTCGTGGTCCCACAGACTGCTGTGCTTCTACTATGTGGATTTTGTTGCTTCTTAGCTAGATGGCCCCTTCTTTACCTTTAAGCCTTTAACATCCCAGATTCTATATCTTTTGACAGCCTAGCACCATTAGCTTTCTTCAACACAATTGCTTATGCACACCTTTGTCTTCAGTGATCATATCAGGAAGGTGGACATGCAATGTTATGATTTTTGTTCTCGATGCCTAATAACTGCTTCCATTGATGTCTCGTGGTCACACAGGCCAGTGTGCTTCTTCCATGTGGACTTTGTTGCTTCTGAACTATATGGCTGGTTGGTTTTCTTCAAGCTTTTAAAACCCCAGATCTTTGATAGCTGGAAACCATAAGTGTTCTTCACCACATTTGGTTGTGCACACATTTGTCTTCATTGATGGTGTCGTGAAGATGTGCATCAAGGAATGCCAATTTAATAGAACAAAGTGTTCTTGCACTAAGGACGTACTTGAGTGGAGGTTCAATGTTCATCTGCTGCCTTAATGCTAATCCTTTAAGTATATACACATAGATCTATTTCCCCATTTTCATATCTAAGTATATTCACCTATGTTTGTGCCTGTATTTAGACCTCTGTAAATGCTCTTTTCCTCCCAGTTCTTCCCTCTATTATCTTTTACTTTCCTCGTATCCCACCATCATTCTCATCCTTCAATTGGGTTTCAGTAATTTCTCTATTATGTTACTCTTGATTAATCCCTATCAGGCCTTATACAACCACCTTGCCATTGATTTCGGATCACTTCTTGTTTCCTTGGCCCTTCATGGTCAAAATCCTTTCCTTTCTATTGCAACCCTCGTAAACTCAATATTCTCTATACCTCATTAGTATTTTATTTGCTCTGATAAACATTATTATACTTTAAATGATTGGAAAAACAAATTATTCTTATAAAATGTGTTGTCCTTAAAAACAGTCATTTTAAAAAAATGGTACTTTTTGTTTTGTTTTTCTTTAATAGATTTTCTAAATTGATTCTGCACAATAGCTGTCTTATATATATATGTATTTTATATATATATATCTCAAGATATCCTTCATTTTTATTCATACAAGTTTAAAGATATATTGTATTTATCATTATGGCAAAAATTTCAGTATTAAGAACTGAATCAAGTATTATGTATCAAGCAATTGGTGAAGCAGTTTAATAAGCTCTCAATAAATAATAATAGGTTATATGATAAGAAGAAATAAAGAAAATTTGACAAGACTAATCATGTACCCACCATGAATACAAAATCTACCCTTTTTAATTAAAAAATAATAATGCCATTCCATGCTTCCTTTCTGTGACAGTGATATAATTTCATGTCAGCTTGAAGATATAAAAATATGGGTGTGGAGTCTAGTCTGTCAATCTCATAGGGCCTTGTGGACATAACCTACTAATAAAGAGGACCCTGGCAGCCTGTCATCTCTCTTTCAGTCTTCACCTTCCTTCTACCTGACCCTGATGGTGGCCAGAGACTTTGCACCCACTGACTGATGATGTTCCTGCTTTCTGCATCAATGCTTGTGACTGTGTGGGTCTAAAGATGGAGTAACGGACCCGTATTGGATTTAAGGACTGGGATGTTTTCCTGGTATATAAAGCTTTTTGATGTAAAGCCTTTTCTTTCTCATATATCAGTATCACTGAATTTGTTTCTCTAGTCAATCAAACCTAGCACAAAATTATTGGGCTGAGCCCTGGTGGCGTAGTGGTTGTGCTCATTGAGGGAAGTTCAATTCCAGCAGAGGCTCCACAGGAGCAAAAGGCTGGGCCTCCTACTCCCACCACCAGAGGGCAGTGATGCCCCCCCCAAAAAATTATCTGTAACAAGATGCCAAATTATATTCCATAGTTGGAGGGAGTGGAAATGATACAGCCATTAAAAAATGTGTAGGGTAATAAAATATTTTGTCTCTGATCCAAGATTCTTGTGTCTTCCGCAGTATCCATGAAACTGATAAGCTTATCTACTAGCTTGAGACATAGAATAAAGCCTCAGGTTATTCAAAAATTTAAGTAAAGACTTTAAAAATTATTATAGTAATTATAATTCTTACACTTGGAACTTCTAATATAAACAGGCCATTTGTTAATACAGATAGTTTAACTTTTTCTTTCTTTTATTGCGGGGGAGGGCATCACTGCTCTCTGGTGGTCGTGGGAGCTATCCAGCCTTGCTCCTGGAGAGCTGCTGCTGGATTTGAACCGCTAAGTCTGTGGGCCACAGTCCCACACTCAACCACTTACACCACCTGGGCTCAGCCCCAGTTTTTCTGTCAATTTATATATTGACATCAGAAAAGTAAAAGGAATGCATTAAACCTGAGGAAATCTCTGCTGGGTAGAGTACGTATTTCATTGTACACATATTCCCAACATGCAAGCATTTAGCACATCACTCTGAGTCAGGGCAGAGGTGTCATTTGGCTCTCTCTGGCCACAGTGAATTTTTTCATGCAAGCAACTTCACTTGTACTTTGACTTTTGTGATGGACAATTTAAGAGAACAAATAAACTATGAACTTTTATTTCCTGTTCAGGAAAAATGTCACAGAAAATATTGTGATGTTCAGCTCAGATTACAAGGACAGTGCCTTGGGAAAAACTCATGAACCAGTGGTTTTCTCATTTTAAAAAAGGTGAAATAGGGCTGAGCCCCGGTGGCGTAGTGGTTGTGCGTGGGACTGCAGCCCACTGGGACGGAGGTCCAATTCCAGCAGTGGGGCTGGGCCTCCTACTCCCAACACTGGAGAGCAGTGATTCCCCCCCCCCCCAAAAAAAAAACAAACCAACAACAACAAAAAAATAAAAGGTGAAATATTGATTGAGGAAAAACCTGGTTCTAGATGTCCATCTGTTTCCCAAATGGAAGCTGTAAGGTCAGCAGTGCCAAGACACCAGCAGCTGAGTGGAAGAAAGATTAGGCTTTCCACTAATCTAAAGAATTATAGTCTTGGAGATCCAAGGCCAGGAGTTAG
>PVJH01014168.1:0-57899 GCA_004026705.1 Nesogale talazaci
TCCTCAAGGCACCGAGCCAATTGTACTGCTTTATAGATGAGTTAGCTGTTTATTTATTATGTTAGATAGCTTTCTATCTATATAAATATATAGAGAGAATTATTAGTATCCTGGTTTTGATTCTCTAGAGAACCCTGTCTAACATATTACCCTTACTTCGACCCTACCAGGCCATGCACACCCTCCTCACCACTGATTTAAGACTACTTGCTGTTCTCCCTGAGTCTGTCGATGCCCTGCCTTTCCTCTCCCTGTCCCCCACATCCCTCAGGAGCCATCTGCCCAATCATTCTCTCCTCTAGATTATCCATCCAGGAGTGTTCCCTTTTTGATTTGTTCCATTTTGGGGGCTCAGACCATATTGCTTACCCACCAGAAATGTCCACTGTCACTGTCTGCTTCTGTAGGGAGACAGTGTGACAAGTCCTATTGTTTACCCAGTCCCTCCTGTGGCTTAGGTCCCTGCATGGGCGTAGACCTCTGAGCATTGTGGACAGGGATTGGGCCAACGTGTGGACCAGACTGACTCTCTTTCTCTTCCTCTCTTCCCACCTTTCTCCATGTGGGTGTGGCAGGCCCGCTCCACAACCTATTCTCTGCCACACCTATGCCCAGGGAGGGAGTCAGTCTGGCTCTGGTTGTGGCTGGCCCTGTAACTCTCTCTTTTCATGCCTCCTTCCATGTGTTCATGCTGTCCTCACAGTTGGGTGCTTCATGGTAGGATCTGCAGGCCCACTGAAGTTTCTGTGGAGATGAGACTCATACTCTCCCTGAGTGGGTTAGTGACCTGCTCCCTCCCTTATCCTTTCACTTTCCTTTGGGGCATCACTGCCCTCTGGTGGTCGTGGGAGCTACTCATCTTTCCTCCTGGAGAGCAGCTGCTGGATTTGAACTGCCAAGTCAGTGGGCTGCAGTCCCGAACTCAATCACTACGCCACCAAGGCACAGCCCATCCTTTCACTTTCAACCCTCCTTTTTCTCCCTTTGCCCTCTGTCCTTCTCCCTTACTGCACTGTACCCAACACGTACTTCCCAAGGTTTGATACCATCTCCTCCCCTTTCCCTAGATTTCTAACCAGCTTTTATGCTACAGGAGGCTTCTCTCACCACGGTGGTTACACTTACTTCACGGGACTCGTGCTGTCCTTCTCCTTTTCTGATTGGCTCGCTTCACTTAGCATAATTTCCTTCAGTTCTTCCCATGAGAAGATACATTTCATGTGCTGATCAGTACTTTGGAGTGAAGCATAGTACTCCATTGTGGGTATGTGCCAGAGTTTGCTGATCCATTTACTGATGGAAATTTAGATTGTTTCCAACTCTTTGTGATAGTGAATTGCGCTGCAAACAAACATTGACGTACATTGCACTGGCCAGGGTTTCTTTCTTACTTCTTCTGGGTATGTACCCAGTAGAGGGAAAGCTGGATCATAAGCAGCTCAATTTCCATTTTCATTAGGTATCAGCAGACTGCTTTCCATAGTGGCTGTACATATCTACAGGACCACCAGCAATGTAGAAATATTCCTATTTCATCACATTCTCTCCAACATTTATTGCTCTCTGATTTTCTGACTGTGTCCTTCTCCTTGAGGAGATCTCTGCTAATTCAGGACTTTTTCCCTGTCCTTACAAAATTGGTGATCACTTTCACCAGTTCTCTGAAGAAGGTTGTTGTTATTTGAATTGGGATAGCATTGAACTTATAAAGTGCCTTGGGTAAGATAGACATCTTTACTATATAGAGTCTCCCAATCCATGAGCATGGGATATTCTTCCATTTGTGGAGGTCGCTTTTGGTTTCCTATAGTAGGGTTTTGTAGTTTTCCTTGTATAGATCTTTTTTGTTGTTAGATATTTCAATTTATTCTTGGCTGTTGTGAATGGTACTCCCTTCCTCATCTCCTCTTCCCTGATTTTGTCAGATAAGTACAGCAAATCAATTGACTTCTGTTTCTTAACCTTGCACCCTGCCACTCTACCATTTTCCTCTATCACTGTTAGCATTCCAGTTGTGGAGTTTTGTGGATTTTCAGTGTACAGGATCTTGTCATTAGCAAATAACAATAATTTCACCTCCTCCTCTCCCAGTTGGATACCTTTGATGTCTTCCCATTGTCTTATGCTATTAGCTAGGACATTCCAGTATTATACTGAATAGCAGTGAGGATAGGGGCATCCTTGTCTAGTCCCTTTTTCAGTGGAATTGATTTAGGCTTTTCTCATTGTGAATGATGTTAGTTGTTGGTCTTTGATAGAGAGCTTGTATTAACTTGAGAAACTGCCATTCCATTTCTATCCTCCTGAGCATCTTAGTTAGGAAAGGGTGCTGGATGTTGTCACATGCTTCCTCTGCAGCTATAGATATTATCACATGGTTCCTACGCTTTATCTTATCAATGTGGTGTATAATATTGATGGATTTATGGATGCTAAATCATCCCCGTATCACTGGGAAGACCCCAGTCCTTAGAGAAGGACATTGCGCTTGATAAAGTGAAGGAGCAACAGAAAAGAGAATGGACCTCGACAAGATGCATTGACACCATGGCCGCATGGATGGGCTTGAACGTAAGAACAACTGTGAGGATGGTGCAAACCGGGGCAGTGTTGTGTCCTGTCGTTTACAGGTTCTCTATGAGTAGGAACTGCCTCAAGAGGACCGACCAAAAGAAATCACAATCATGTGAACCAGCTTTCTCATAGGCCCGTTGTCTTATTCAATTATAGTGTTGTTTTTAGTGATTCTACCACTCTGCTGTATCCAGAAGCAGAAATCAATAGTTTACAGGTTTTTGTTCAGATAGCTAGATTTCTTCCGTGACATTTACTGTCATTTAGAGTGGATTTGCACCATTGTTTTTCTCCCTCCTTTGTCTTAAGTATAGCTCCACATGGGAAAATTTTTTTATTTTTAGAGCTGAGGACTTAGAAAGCAAGAATGAGAAATATTGTTGTGAACTATTTAGGAGCTGTTTTTAGGTAGAGCAACGGAAGGAAAGTGGACTCTCCACCCAGGAGGTCCTACATAGATCATAGAGGTGAGAGGGAGGTTCACAAGTTGATCCTTTTTCTTAGTACAATGCCCTGCTTAGATAATAGTTTTGAGATTACTGATTTGGTATCTGTAGGAAGACAGGCAATTTAAGTGCATATGAAAGTAAGCATGCCTGACTACACCAGGATTTACATTTGAATAATTACATTTATATTTAACATTGATTTGTATGGCCAAGAACCCCATGGTGGAGTTCTATGTGTCTTTCTTTGTGTGTGGGTTCTTTTTTGATTCTTTTGTGTCTAGGACTGAGCATAAAATTCTATGTAGATTCAATTATATTTTCTCTTGTGAACCTGGGTGTCTTTTTCCTCTAAGATTCAGGGATTCAAAGATCCAGGTGCCTTCTCTATGATGTATTTCTGGCATGGTGTCTGTAGGCTCCTTTATTTATTAAAGTTATTTTTGAAATTTATTCAGCATTCTTTCTGGTTTCTGTTGTGCCCCCTTAGTACCCTTCTCATTCTCAGACCACACAGTTTCATTTCCTTGGCCATGCTTCTCTGCTGCTTTCTCAATTTTCATTTCTGACCCCAGATTTTATTTTGTTTTCTGGGTTCAGAACTCTATAGGTGTAAACCAGCATGATCTTGGAATATTTCTTCTTTCTCACCACAATTAATGATAATATCATGGAGAATTAGTCTCACAGTATTCTTCAAACTTTTCACCAATCCAAGAGCTCTCTGTATTTCTGAATTCTGTGGCCTGCTGGCAAATTAGTCTAGAAATGAAATAATAAAGCAAAATGAAATCCGTTTGGTAGTGCTTTCTGATTTTCTAATTATGATTGATTTTAAGTTTTAAAAGTTTGACATTGCATTCTCAAAAGTACATCACAAGTGTACTCTGATACAGATAGGAATCAGAAACATGGGGAATCCATGACAGATATTCCCTTCAGGACTAGTGGTGAGAGTGGGAATTCTGGGAGTGCAGAGGGAAGTTGGAGTAGAAAGAGGGAACCGATTACAAGGATCTACATATGGCCTCCTCCCTGGGGTATAGAAAACAGGAAAGTGGGTGAAAGAAGGCATCAGACAGGGTAAGATATGACAAAATAATAACAATTTATAAATTATTGAGGATTCATTGGAGTGGCAGTCATGAATTCGTGATGTCAATTTCTTGATTGGGATGTAGGAGTGGAGTATACCCTGTTAATCTGGAGCTAGCCATTGAGTAGCAATGAGGTCTTTGTGTGGGCATCGCTTTCCCCTGAGACTTCTGGGAAATCTTGCAAAATGTCTCTCATGGAGATGAGAGACCATCTCCCCAGTTGTTGGGAGTCAGTGTCTGAGATGATGAACCACGGACAAGATGACAGTGTCCGAGGAGCTGGAGGAGAAGCCACATGGCCTTACCGTGATGGAACCAGACCACTGAAGCTGGAGAAGCTACATGGAGAGCCCTGCCAGCGCTGAGTTGCTTCTACAACCACTGGATGCTGTTGATGGACCCTGGGCCCTGGAAGCAAGGAGCCATGTGGAGACCCCTGCCATCGCCGGGACACTGCACCCACTGGCCTGTGACTTTGTAAGTCAGAAAGATACTTTATAGACTGGTATCAGGCATATGGGATATCAGACTTATGACTTTGAACTGGACTGGGTTAGGATGGTTTCTTAATGTTCCATTCCTCTTGTGTATGAACCTTATATTTATATGTGTGTCTATGAATTTGTTTCTTTAGTCTACCTGGACTAACACAATTGGGGAGGGGAAAGTAGGGAGGGAGGAGAAATATGAGGAGATGGTACCAAGGGCTTAAGTGGAAAGAAAATGTTTTGAGAATGATGAAGACAAGTGTACAAATGTGCTTTGTATACAATGGGTGCATGTATGGATTGTGATGGGAGTTATTTGATCCCCCAATAAAGTGATTAGAAAAAAAAGAGAGAAGGGAAAAATCAATCTGTCTTAGAAGAAAAAAGAGTACATCACAAGATTTACCTTGAAGTACAGTGCTATCTGCAATAGTGTAATATCTATCTGCACCCAAGAAAATCAAATCAATACATTATTCAAATTTAAGCAACAACTACTAAAACTGGTGTGAAGAAATGCAAGACTACTACCAAGGTCGTCAGTCTGAAACTGATCAGCCATGTAATCAAGATGCATTGATAATTATTGGCAATTTTAAATGCAAAAGGTAGAAACAAAGAGGAAAAAATAGTATTTGGAAAATATGATCATGCTGATAGAAAGCTGGACATTGCTAAAAGTTTGCAAGATCAGTGACTTTGTCATTGCAAATACCTTTCATTAATAGCAGAAAAATGACTACCTGGACAATTCCAAATAGCATTAAAAAAGAAATGACTACATCTATAGGAGGAGAAGATGGAGGAAGTAAATACCAATTGTTAGGGATCACCTGTGGGACCGACCACCAATGGTTCCTCAGTAAGTTCAGGTTTAAGTTAAAGAAAATGGAAACAAGTCCATGAGCCTCAAAGTACAATCTTGAGTATATCTGTACCAAATTTTTAGCACCTTTCAAGAACAGATTTGATGAGTTAAACACTAATTATGGAATAAATATGGAGCTGTGAGGTGATAACAAGAACATCATATATGAAGAAAGTAAGAGGTTATTGAAAAAACAAGACCTGGAAATTAACTTATATATTAGAAGAGACTCTGAACCTTGCTCTTAATCATATGATAGCTAAGTCAGTAAGAAAAATGATATAATCAAAGAGTTGAACAAAAAATTTCAAAGGAGAGTTTCAGAAGACAAGAGTAAAGGATTGTAATGAAATGTGCAAAAAAAAAACATGGAATTAGAAAACCAGAAGGAATAATATGTTCAATCTATCTTAAACTGAAATAACTAAAGAAGAAAATTCAAGTCATAAATTGTAATATTGAAAATTCATAAGGACCATGTATTAAATGATACAAAAAGTTGCAACAAGAAGATGAAAAGAATATCCAGTTACTGTGCCTAAGAACTAGGCAGAATAGAGCCATGTCAAAAGGTAGCACAGGAGTGAGAAAAATGATACTGAAAGAGGTTCAAGGTGTACTGAAAGCATTAGCCAAAATCAAGGAGGCAGAAATTCATGGACTCATAATTGAAATACTTCAACAAGCTGATAAAGTACTGAAAGCATTTACTCATTTATGCCAATAAATATGGAAGACAGTTGCTGGGAAGATATCCCTATTTATATTCCTTACATAGAAAGGTAACCCACTTGAATGCTCAAATTATAGAGCAATATCATTGATATCATCACATGGCTAGCTGACCAAATTTTATACCCTGATTTGATGCACCACAATAATATTTACAATAGTCTTTGATAGTCAGGCTTTAGAGTCCCTCACCTGTGGCTAGAGGGGACATGCCAAAAGTTTAATCTGACTAGATGCTCTGCATGTGTTCTCTTTAGGCTTCTATAAATTGGGTGTCCACAGTTTAAACTCTGCTATAATTCCCTTGATCACATTTGGTTTTGCTATCATCATCTTTGGATCACAGAAGCTGGTGTGTTCCTTCTGTGTGGACTTAGTTTACACTTCACTTAGATGGTTGCTTCTTTTATCCCATGCCATTAAGACCCCAGACACTATTCCCATTGATAGCTGGGCACCATCTGCTTTTTTCATCATGCTTTGCCATAGCACTCTTATCTTCAGTAATCTCTTCATGAAAGTATTGATCAGGAGGAACCAGGGATTCTTGGTGGGCTATATTGGCTCCTATTTTTAAGCAGAAAAATGGGTATCATAAAGTAAGTTATCAAAAAGTTTATACAAATCAGCTTCTAGTAACTTATATCATTTTCTACATAATTGATTTATTCAGTGTTCTCTTTCTTCTAGGTCTGGTTCTTTGACTAAGAGAGTTTCTCACCAAGACTATTACTTAGCTTGATCTCTTTTTAAGAGAGTTCACAAAGTAGTTCAGGTCAAATTAAGTAGCTACCTAGGAGACAGATATGACAGTACTATAAAGCTATTGATCAGATAAGAAGTTACTAGCATTAATGGGCAGTGTGTACAATGTTTTGTAGATTTGGAAACCTCTGATCATAGTTTTACAAATGATACAACACTATTTAAGTGATATGCTAAGTGGTGAATGTATTTGTATTTTATTAGAGGGATATCATTCAATGTTTTTAATTGTACACATTCATTTTTAATACAATATAATATTATGTAATTCAACCATAAATATAAATGAAATCCTGAAATATGTCACATCAGGAATGAATCTTGAAAACGTTATTCTGAGTAAAATGCCAGTCACAAAAGGGCAAAAATTGCATTATCCTAGTTATGTAAAATATCTAGAAGAGACAAATGCATAAAATCAGTTAGTAGACAGCAGAGTGGCAGGAGAGAGACTCAAAGAAGGGAGATATTAAGCATTTCTTAAAAATTTTGGAAATATTTAGAAATGGAAAATGGGGGGAATAAGGGGGACATAGTGGTTTTGTGTGGGACTGCAGCCCACAGGGTTGGGAGTTCAAATCCAGCAGCAACTCTCCAGGAGCAAGGCTGGGCTTCCTACTCCCATCAGGGCAGTGATGCCACAAAAAACAAAACAAAACAAAACAAAATCCTCCTCCCCAAAAAACCCAAAACAAACAAAAGAAATGAAGAATGATGATGGCTGAAAGACATGATCAACATGTGATTAAATAGTTAATGTCATTTAATATGTTGTGTGAAGAAGGTTGAAATGACAAAAATGGTATTGCTACTATCGTTTTGTATCATACATACACACATTAATTCCAAACAAAAGGTGCTTGAACAAGTCCCTGAGATCAGTGGACAGCTGCATATGATTTTTGTTAGTAATGCATATGCCTCAGTCTCATTCCAAAACCAAACTTACTGCCCCTGGGTCAATTCCAACTCATAAAGGACATAGTAGAACTGTCTTTGTGGGTTTCTAAGACTGTAGATCTTCATAGGAGTAGAAGAAACACTCATTGTTTCCTTTATAATCAATCATTCAGTGCTTAGTGTATTATGCAACCAAGTCTCATTTAGGATGCCTTACAAACAAATTCTAATGAAAGCATCTTCCAAGGGTATCTGTTGAGCCAATTTAATGCCAGGGTGATAAGTTATCTCAGAAAGTTGTAGCCACTGCTTTGGTGATTCAAAATGGTTCAAATAGACAGATTTTCGCAACAGACATAGGGCATTAAAACAAATCTGTTGTCATCAATTTACTTCAACTAATAGCAAAGCTATAGAACAGAGAGCTACCCCATCATGTTCCAGAGATGGGAAATCTTTCATTGAGCGGACACTCTTAATTTTCTCAGTGGGGCAGCTTACTGACTTTGAACCAGTGACTTTCAAGTAAGCACTCTGACACTTAACTCAGTGCACTACCAGAGCTCCTTGGAGGTGTACCAGGAAGAAGATTTAATAAGACTGTAAACTCCACTGGTGAGAAAAAATTACAGAAAGGTGCACCAAGAAATTTTTTTCATCACAGCAATGCGTTTGCTGATGCTTTCAAGTAGCAAGGATTATCCAAAGATAATTTCATTGGGAAACGATTCTCCATACACCATATAGACTTGATCATGCTCCTTCATATCGTTTTTGTTCCTCTAAATC
Source organism: Nesogale talazaci (assembly GCA_004026705.1). Taxonomy (NCBI): domain Eukaryota; kingdom Metazoa; phylum Chordata; class Mammalia; order Afrosoricida; family Tenrecidae; genus Nesogale; species Nesogale talazaci. The sequence continues at coordinate 8,660 of PVJH01014168.1, forward strand.
AAGGACATCTTAAAGAAAAACAAATTGAACCCCTGAAGGATGCCAGAGCTGCAGATTTTGCATGGTGCAAATCAAAGAGAGCAGAATTCATTAGGGGAAGGGTTTAGAGAGATGAAGCTACTGCCTTTATAAATATATAGACTCACATGGCAGTTGTGTTGAGAAATAACAGCATTACAGTTTAATGTTGTTTTATATGGATTTCTATTCTGTAGCAATATTTTTGACTTATATAATTGCCATAATCAAAATTGGTTTGAAATGGAAAATTGGTTTTCCAGTATCTTAGTGACCAAATATTGCTGATTCAGATCATCATACAGAAATTTCAGAAGTAAGAAATAAGAGAACTCATTTCTGGACAAATTGTGACCTTCTATTAAAGGTAAGATCTTCTGCTCCAGAAAGATCCATGAGTTCTACTCTGTATTGTAGGGCCACTATGAGTCAGAATTGAACTAATGTTTCTTTGCTTGTTAAATAATCCCAAATGCCAATAGACAGGGTCATCAAAACACTCTTGAAAAGACTCCCCAATAGGTTATTTTCCTACCTCATCAGGCTAAGGAATGAACCAGTGGATGAGCAATCTCTCAAAGACATTCACTCACTGCCATCAACTAATGCCAATTCATAGTGACCAGTTTAGCTAGAACAAAGTAGACAGTTGTTCCTAGGACTTTTCCAGGCTATTCCTCAATAAGGGTAGGAAGTCCCGGCTTTAGTTTCAATCACCTGACTTTGCTATTCGCAGTCTAAAATCTAACCAATATGTCAGCAGGACAACTTCCATAAAGAAAATGTGCCCTTCAAAATCCTTATTAGCTCCACCAAAACAAGTTTAGGGATATCGGGAATATCTGAAAATAAAATGAAAGTGCTCTTATCAAATGCCCATCTCAACTTTTTCTTTCTTCAAATTAAGACCAAATCACTGCCATGGAACCAGTTCTGACACAGAGCCACTCTACGTAGTTGCCAAGACTGCATTTTATGTGAGCAAACAGCTCATCTTTCTCCCGGTGGGTATAAACTGCTGGTGCAGTTAGCAGCCTCAAGCTTATCACACTGTACCTCAGAGTTGCTTCTTTCTGTCTCAGAGCCAGACAACATCTTTCAGTGAAGGAGTCTGGCCCCAATTGATTTATGTATCATTTGCATCATTGCAGAACTCCATAATGTGCCTCTTAAGTTTGTCTCCTTAGAGAAATCAATGTCCTGCTCAACCTAAGGCCAGCGGATGATAATGGCCTTATTGTAAAATCACTTTAGGAAAATTTAAAATCATTAAAATACTAGGTATCTTATGAGCCTAGATTGATAAAGTCAAACACAAAAGAAAAAAATATTTAAAAGTGCTAAGTTATTTTACACAATTGAATTCTATTCCGGATGGTTGGATGATTAAGGCAATCTTGGGCAAAGGGTTAAAGAAAAAGGAGACATGGAAACCAGACACACTGGGAAAGAGGTAGATAAGCAATGGTTCCATTAGAGGTTGAAACAGATGAGTTGAAACAAAATGTTTATAAATTGTTGAATGAAACTGATGACCTGCTATGTAAACCTTTCCCTAAGTCACAGTAAAAATAATTTTAAGAGAGACCTAAAATTGTCATGTGACATATTTATAGTGCTTAAGAAAGCAGCACATAGTTCTTTCCAAGTAAGTATGCATAAGAAAATCAGAGTTATCTTGAGATGGTCACAAGTGTAGTTGAAGACAACGTGGCTGATTTGTCGATGACGAGAGAAGGACTCCATCCATGAGCACCTGGGACAAGAGGACAAATACATACAGACTACTAGTTTCATCTTCCAAATAAAACCCCTAGAAACCACAGAACAAAACACCACCATGAGTAGATGCCAACTCACAGTGACCGATGGGGCAGGGTCAACCTGCCTTGCAGGCTTCTGAGACTGCAACTCTTTACCGGGCTAGAAAGCCTCGTCTTTCTCTTGCAGAGAGGCTGGTGGTTTTGAAATGCTGACCCTGTGGACTGGGCCGTAGACTGCATCTCCAGGAATCCTAGAAACTACAGAAAGTAATAGGAATGAGCAAATACAATAAATGAGTAACTATCTTTGAGAAATAGCCGTATATCGCTGTAGAGCAGCATGAAAATGGACTATGTAAGTTGTTGATGGGGCATCCTTATGGGTCATAGAGCAGCTAGGTCATTATTCAGAATGAATTAAAATAATGGTAGTTTACGGTAGGATGAATAGCAGCCAATAGCAAGAAGAGCGGCTTACTCTACCTCACCTGTACTGCATAGTCCTCAGGCAGATGCTTTACCACTCAGAGACACTCACTTCTCCTGAAGATAATCCCTTCAAGATCTCAAAGTTAATCTATGGTGCCTGACTTGGTCAATGTGAAGCATTATAAGCCCTGTGGCATAGTGGGTTACATGTTGAGTTACTAAATGGCGATAATTAAGGTATATTGTGCCAACCTGGCTGACAAACACGTGGGATTAATTGAAGGGCAGAAAGATAGAAGGCCTGGTGACGCTCACCTTTCTTGTTCTTTGGTTTCTTGTTGCTGCCTTAGATACTTCTTTGCCTCACCTGGCAAGGCTCATTTCCTGCAAGTCATCCCTGAGAATAAGCCACATGGACCTACTCTGATGCAGCCCTGGGTGCTCGAGAAGTCACCGGTGCTGACATATTTACACGTTCCTTGGTTCAACTTTCTTCCTTGTGTCAGTCCAGGTAGACTAGAGGAACAAATTTCATAGACATGCATATCGATATAAGACAGGGTTTATATACAAAAGGAATATGACACAGAGAAGACACCCCAGCCCAGTCCAGTTCAAAGTCATAAGTCCAATATTAACCCATATGCCCAAAATCAGTCTATAAAGTCTCCTTCCGACTCACGAAGTCACAGGTCAGTAGGTGCAGAATCCCGGCGCTGGCAGGGATCTTCCCATGGCTCCTCACTTCCAGGGCTCAGGGTCCATCAACAGCATGCCACTCCAGCTTCTGAGGTCTGCCTCCATCAGGGCAAAGCCATCTGGTCTCTCTGCCGGCGCCTCCCACTTCTTGGAGGCTGCCATCTTGTCTTTTCTGTGATTCATCGTTTCTCGGACTAACTTTGAACAACTGGGGAGACAGCTTCTCATCTTCATGACGGAGAAATATCGTGAGATTTCCCAGGCGTACCAGGAGAAAGCCATGCCCACACAGAGGCCTCATCGGCTACTCAATGGCTATCTCTAGATTAACAGGCTAGACTCCACCCCTACATTTCAATCATAAAATTAACATAGGCACATGACTGCCACACTCCTGCATTCAGTGTTACTGCATGTATTTTGAGAGTTTGAGGAGGGCCTTGTAGATTGGTGTCAGACATATGGGCTAATGCTGTACTTGTGGGCTTGAACTGGACTGGGTTGGAATGCTTTTTGAATGTACACTTGCCTTTTAATCTGGAGATAGCCCTTAGGGTCATGATGAGTTGGAATTCGCTTACTAGCAGTGAGTTTGTTAGTGGTTTGGGTTTTGTTTGTGCTTTTAGTATATGCCTTCTCCTCACCCTGATTCCTTTTTGTAACACACTATTACTGAGCCAGATCCATACTTTGCTCTTGCCTTTCTCTCTAAACAGCTGTGTCAAGCATAGTAGTTAAGACAACTAAACACTTGAGCTCAACAAAAGAGTCTATTAAGTATCAAATTAGTAAACTACTTCAGAAAAAGCCCAAGGACTACTTAAAAAGAAAAAAAACCCAGCACACTTGTTCCATTCCATTTGCATGAGGCTATTAGAATAGAGGGAACATAAATTTAGAATGAGCATGTGAAGTATGGTTACTTAGCAATAGTATTTGAAACAAAATCAAGGAATTACAAATTGTCCAAGGAGAATTTTCCAGTAATTAATATGCAGCAATGATTAAGCCTCCCGTTTCTGTCCAAAAAGTCATTGATTTGAATCCCCCAGACTCTCTACATGGGAAAAACGTGGCTGTCTGTTTCTGTAAAGATAACAGCTTTGGAAATCCTGTGGGTGAAGTCTGCTCAGTTCTATGAGCATGCTATGTGTTGGAACCGATTCAGTGGCGATAGGCTTTTCTTTTGTCCTGACCAATATAAAGAATCCAGTAAATGGACTCAAAGATTGAATGAATGAACCAGACTCAGGTATTTCTAATTTGGTGGATCAGAATGAGTAAATCTTCTAGAAAGGAGCAGAGAAACAGAAGCTATAGGAAAATATATTTAAAATTTGAAAGATGGGGGCTGGAGAACTACCCTCAAAAGAATTCTGACTCATTGTCTCTATGTAGTTTTTCCACAGCTGTAAATATTTACAGAAGTAGAGAGTCTCATTTTTCTCCCATGGAATAGCTGCTGGGTTTGAACCAATGATGTTGAGGTTAGCAGTAAAGTGGTTGGTTGACATTCACATAGGAATTCATGTTGAAAAGAAATGTGAACAAGTCAGGAAAATGATATTTGAATAAAATATGTAAATTAATTATCAGAATTAAAGAGAGATGCATGACCTAAATCAAAATGTGTCAAAGAACTCCACAAACTGCTTATGCTAAAATAAAATGAAATCAATATCAACAGTAGGAGGAATTTTATGAAAGCTTTCAGAGAAAGTAACAAAGCAAATATTGATTAATAATACTCAGAAGTGCAGGAGAATTCAGGACACTGGAGTAGTAGAGGGAACACAAATTTGTATTAAAATACAAATGAAATGTGCAAACTATGAGGACCCTGGTTGCACAGTGGTTATGTTCTTGACTGCTAACCAAATGTCAAAGGTGGGAAACCACTAGTCACTCCATGGGAGGGAATGTGCAAGTGTAAAGCATTAATTCTGATTAATTTTTAGCCTATAGGACAGAGTAGAATTGATCTGGAGAATTTCTGAGACTGTAAATCTTTGTAGTCCAAAGTGTATGAGAGGAAGTCTCACTATCCTCACTTTTAAGGATCGTTCTGACTATAGTTCTTCTAAAGCAATTAGATTTCTCACATATTTTTCTAGAAACTTACACATGTTTACCTTATTGAAGTCTTAAACCCCCCTTCCAACAGTAGACTGTTCAACTTTAGTGTTATGTTTAGATTTTTGCTTTTTTAAACTCAGTTTTGTTGTGTTTGAGCAGAAAAATATGTTTGAAGAAAAGTCTATTTGTGCACTGTGTTAATTCAGGTTTTGTGTCAACATGGCTGGGCAAAATTCTCAGAGATTTGGTAGCTTTTCACATTGGGCTGTTATCTGCCAGGTCAAGAGCTCAAAGCCATGTGCTGTAGCTTAGGGGAAAAATGAGACTTTCTATTCCCATAGAGTTACACTCTTAGAAGCCCATCGACTCAGTTCAAACCTGTCCTGCAGAGTCACCATGAGTGCAGATCTGCTGAATGGAAGTTGAGTTTCCGTTGTTGTTTTTTTTTTAAGCCCTTGTGATGAAACCTTCCTAAGGATGTGGCCTGCTTCCACTATAAGAAGACCCTACAGAGAAGCATACTTGCTTTTTCTTGAATCTGGTTCCTGCTTCTAGCTTGTTGACCTCTTCTTTGGATTTGAGTCAACAGTCTGGGAGTCAACAGTGAAAAACCAAATGTATAAAAAAACTGGCTTTTATATTTGTACATGAAATGACCTCTATCCTCTTTATCCTTTTTGCTGTGTCCCACATATTTTTGTGTTATGTATTTATTAATTATCCTTCAGTTCAACATATTTCTAATTTCACTTGAAGCTTACATCTTCTCTCATCAATTATGTATTTTTAAATGAATGACCTAATTTCCAAATGTGTTGATTTTCCTAAAATATTTCATTAATTTTGATTTCTGTGTTGCTTCCGCTTGGTGATAAGCATACTCTAAAGTCTCAGTGCTGCAAATTTTAGTTAGACTTATATTTTATCCCCACTAAATCACCCTAAAAATTTCCTTCACAGCTCATTTGTGCAGTAGTTTGACTATGATGTCATTAGTTATGGTTTATATTGATATTTTGTGATGCATTTTTATATTTTTGCATTTTTATTCATTTTTTCTCCTTTTGAGAATATTGTTTATATATTATTCATATTAGATCTTTCTGTTACTGTTGCACATCTTTCATAATTTTAGTTGATTTTTCAATAGTATTTCTCTCCAAATTTCAGAGTAGATAATTTCTATCGATATATGTACAAGTGTGCTACATTTTCTTTTACAATCTTTAATTTGCTGCTAAGCCAATTTAGTGAATTTTCATTTCAGTTATTAAAAGCTGTAGTTCTAAATTTTTTTCTTTGTTCATTTTTCTATTCTCCCTACCTGTTCACTTATTCAGGGCACATTTTGCTTCAATTATGTGAATACATTTTACTTTGGTATTTTTTCACACTTATAATGAATAGCTGCTATAAACACTTAGCTAACTACAACATCTTGGTCACCTTGCTATCTTTGCTTGTCAAGTGTAGTTGTTTTAGATAGCATGTTGTACATTATTTTTTGGCATCACTGCCCTCTGGTGGTGGGAGCAAGAGGCCCAGCCTTGCTGCTGGATTTGAACCTCCAACCCAGTGGGCCGCAGTCCCGTGCACTACACCACCGGGGCTCAGTCCCCACATGTTGTAGATTATTCATGAAGTATAAACTATGGATTGTTTTTAAACACTTTGAAGGTAAACTGTTGCTATCATTATTATTCAAATGGGCATTTATATTGCTTCCTGGTCACTCAAAATTATAGATTTGATTTTAAACTTTGTTGCAATACTTTTATTTAAACTCAAGATATTTATCGAGTTGCTCTGTTTTGGGCAGAAGTGACTTTATCTCTTCCTGCATCATTTCAGGGCTACATTCTAAGCTTTGCTAGGAAGCCCCACAGCGGTCCTTAGATTGTTGTGATCTCTAGTCCTGAGATCACAAGTTTTACATTTTCCTAGACAGAGAGATGCCCAGCATTTTAGAGAAGTAGTCCTGCAAACACCAAAAGAAGTAGTCTTACTCAGCATATTAAAGAAGTCGTCTTGCAAACTCCAATGATCCCTCCCACTCCAGCCCGTACGGTTTGCTCCCTTATACTTTGCTTTGCTCTCAATCTCAATGCAGTTACTGTTATTGTACTCCCTATATCTGGAACCCTTAACCCAGGCAATGGCCACCGTCACGCTTGTCTAGCTGCACAGTTCCTTCCTCTCCAGAGTTTAACCCCTTTGTTGCTGTGAAAGAAGCTATGGTGTCACAGTAGTTAAACCTCAGGCTCCTTCTATCTTGAAGGTCTCCGTAACCTTAGGAGAGATTTCTCCTTTGTCCTATAGGGTACCTATAAATAGGAATCTACTTATAGCAATATGTTTGGGTATTACGTGCCACCAAGTCTTAGCTCTGCATCCGCCAATTTTATTAGCTTGTTTTGCTTTGTGCCCACTACCCTGGAATCAGACAACTCTCCCAGGCAGAGAGCTGGAAGAGATGTGAAATCAATTTAGAACTTTCCTCCCGCCAAGAATCTCGTTCTTGTTCTCCTTATTGCCTGCACGTTACCCTCCCATGTATCGTATTCAGTGACATTTTTATTTGTGTTGGACATGCCACTTGACCATAGCTAGAAACAGAAGTCAGTAGGTAAATTGTGAATACAGATTTGAGACCACTCATTCTTTAACTGATATTTACTCATGTAAAGTCCTTTCACTGTTTTACTTGTGCATGTAATTGAGTAATTTCTGTTCTGGAATCACACAGTTAAAGTGATATATATATATATATATATATATATATATATATATATATACACTGAGAGAGAACTAATAAGGAGATAATCTACTAGGTCAAGTGAATGAGGCTGATATTTCATAACAGGCAGACACAGGTAAATTTCTTGCATGCAGTAGCACATGGGTGCAAATCACCACTGGTCCCCTGATACAGAGAAAATTATCTCAAAGTGCCCTTCTGAAAAACATGGATGGAAGATGAATAATTTGCCTGATCCCATATTTCTTCCCCTCAATTTATATGGTTTGGTGATTCTAGCATGGACAGTATGACCAATTTGCCTAACCTAGGCAAAGTCTGGGCTGGAGTTTTTTCCTCCAGAAATCTCATTGAGATGTAGGTGTTAATATTGGTAAGACCTTGTAGGTCCCATCATTTTTGCCTTTCAACTTTCGTTGTAATCATCCTCATAACTTTTGTCAATCATCCTCATGCAGCGTGCTATTGCATTAAGGAAGAAATATTGGCTTTTCCAAAGAAATATGCCTTTTCATGAGAAAAATCCATTGACTTTTTGCATTGGATCCATTATAGATGTAAACTGTGGTGTTCTTAGAACATGCAGAGGATGTAATAGTATAATTTTATAAAAGAAAGTACTTTAATATATACATGATAAAAGATTCTTCTCTCATGAGACAATTACAGAGGACATGCGGGGATTGATCAAAAGTGGCAAAGATAGCTGATGGTACCCAGCTATCAAAAGATAGAACATCTGAGTACTTAAAACTTTGAGCACGAACAAATGGTTATATGGCCCAGGAACAGCAAACCCCACCTTAGAAGATGCACACCAGCCTGTGCGACCACGAGATGTGGAAAGAACCAGATATCAGGCATCAAAGAACAAAAATGATATCATTATATGCCCACCCTCCCAACAAGATTGTTGAAGATAGAAGGGAGCAGACACAGAGAGAGAGAAATCTGATGGCACCCAGCTACCAAATGATAAAGTACCTGGGATTGTGAAGGCTTGAGGGTGAATGGATTGCCATCTAGCCCAAAAGCAGCAAAGCCCACATGGAAGAAAAACACTAGCATGTGTGATCACAGGGGGCTGAAGGGAGCAGATATCAAGTATCAAAGAATAAGAATCATGTCACTACAAATGGGGAGAGGAAGCAGATTGGGGACCCAAGGCCCACCTGGGGGTAATTGGACACCCTCTCACAGGGGAGATGTGGAGAGGAGACAGACCAGTGAGGTGCAGTGAGGTGGTGATGAAGCATACAGCTTTCCTCTAGTTCCTGAAGAATTCCTCCCCACAACTGTCAAGGTCCCAGTTCTACCTTACAAATCCAGCTGGACTGGAGGTGGTACATATGAAGAGATGGGAAATGGAAATGTGGGGAGCCCAGGAAAGATGAACCCCTTGGGGCCAGTAGTAGGAGTGGAGCTACTGGATGAGTGGATGAAAAGTGGGGTAGAGAGGGGGAGCCAATTTCGGGGTTTTACACATAACTTCCTACGGGGGGGACAGACATTGGTAGAGAGGGCAAGGGGAGACATCAGGCAGTGTAAATTATGACAAAACAATAATAATTTATAGATTATTGAGGGTTGGTGGGGGAGTAGGGAACAAGGATGGAGGGGAAGGGATGGGGGATTGAAGTCAGGGACTCAGGCAGAGGTTCAGAGAATGATGGCATCTGCAGGCATGGGAAGAAGCATGGTACACTATATGTATTTATGTATTGTGAGAAACGATGTATGAGCCCCCCAAAAATGATTTTAAAAAAGAGTCCCCAACACAGGGAATCTAGAATAGACAAACCCCTCAGAGCAACAAGGAGAATAGAGATACCAGTTGGATTAGGGGATGGTAAGGAAGAATGGGAGAATCAGTCACAAGGATTAATTAGAAACCCTTCCCAGGGGGATGAATAACAGAAAAGTGGGTGAGTAGTAGCAGAGGACAATGTAATATGTTGAAATATTAATCTATAACTTATCAAGGTTTCATGTGGGAAGGTGGGTTAGGGAGGGACAGGGAAGAAATAATACCAGGGCCTGATACACTGAATGAATGTATGGTTTTGATGAGAGAAATAAGAACCCCCAATAAAAGCATTAAAAATTAACATGCTGTGATGTTTCTACTGAATTTATTGTTTAAATGAAAGGCTCAGTTTTAACCAAAAGGCTACTAATGCTGTCTAATTGGTTGGGAGGAGGGTTCCTTACATCAACTTCCAGAATTAAATTAAAATTCACTAGTCTTTTCTTGCTTTTCTGGATCTTGATGACTGTGAAGATTATTTTATGTCAATTTAAAGACGTATACAAGTGTTGGGGTGCAATCCAAGCTGACAATCAGGTAACCACCCGATGCTGTCTTCTTAAGGTTGTGATCTTCTCTAAGGAGAGTCCGATGACCCCACTCCACACCCTGATATGATGCTGACAGCTGCTGGAGCCTTCCCATGCTTTTACTCATCTTGGATCCACAAGACTCTGCACCTGCAGGACTGAGATCCTCCTGCATTCTGCATCATTGCATGTGGTTACATGACTCTGAAGAGGGATTTATGGACTAGTATCAGATTTTACTACTTGATGTGGACTAGATTGAGATGCTTCCTCGATATAGAATTACTTCTTGCTATGAAGCACTTCCTTATGAGTGTCACTGCATTTCTTTATTTATTCAATACAACTTTCACAATGACCTTAAAGGGGAGAATGTAACAAAATATCCATACAATCAATGTCCAGCTCTATATGCAGACTTCAAATCACTGCTAATTTGATTTGCTTTCTTCCTCCAAATCTATTCTCTCCAATGATTCTCTGCAGAAGGTCACAAAATATTTTTTGGCCAATGTGTAACAATTATCAGCCATGCTTCTACAAAAGATCTTTCAATGCTATTTTCCGTAGTCATTTGCTATTTATTTAATTTTTGAACTATCTAGCCTTTTATCTCTGATTTCAACTTCACATAGTCTTCCACATCTACCAATGTTTTGATAGTAGAAAAAGTACAATTTCCGACTGCAGTGTATGTATGTGTCATTCACCCTGGCTAGAATTCTTTCCAGTATCTTTACTTAAAAAATTGCAAATGTACTTTACATTTATTTCTTAAGACATATCAGACACTGAGATGACTAGTATATACGTATTATCCCAATGAACATTTACTCAAACACTATGATGTAGAACCATGCACCATTTTCGAGATAAATGTGAAAACTATTTCCCCACCATGCTGACTCAGGTCTCAAATCAGTTTTGTCTTATTTGAATACCTTTGATCTTGAACACTGTATAATTATATTCCTGATACTAATTTAAACATATATTGTCTTTAAAAAGTTTCATACCCCTTTCAAAGCCTATGTGAATGCTATATCTTTCACACTCTTTTTCCCAATCCTGTGCATAAAAAGAAACCCAAAGGCTATATTTGCATATGTCTACCACCTTCTGGATCTTGTATAATATAACAAGGATCTAAACAAAGCAATTTGCCTCTCCCACTAATAACTGTTCTTTGTGCTGTCCTCACTTGATAAAACTGTAAATCCATGTGGCAATTTCACCATGTAGTCAAATGTTCTTGGTTGAAAGCAGAAGTGTTGAAATTTACCTCTTTGTTCACATGTAAAATTATGCCATTTTCCATTCCACACCACACCTGTCTTTCCTGGATTATCCTGTATTTCATAGATCGTGTTCATCCTATTCACTGTTTTCTATGGAATATAAAATTAGCACCTGATAATTGACAACATAGAACCACAATGAGTATAAGTAAAAGTGACAGAGTAAGCGTAAGATTTTATAACGCCATTTGTAGGCACAATATCTTTAAAATGATGTACAAATAGTAGTGCATATCAAATTAAGGGACTATCCTTCAGAATGACTTATGAAGCTGTCAATCATATAATACTTATTGGAATTCATAACAATTTACAGACAATTTGGGGATTGTATGTATTACCTAAACTTGTACTCTGAATTTGAACATGAATATTCCAATACAACTCTCTATACCTTATTTTTAAAATTTTCAGTGATTAGTTTATTTATCCCTGCAATATCATGGAACTCAGTATCTCTCAGGTTTCTGTAAACAATCTCTTCATGAAAGTGAATAAATTAAAAAATTAGAGCAGGCAGCATTGAATGGTTAAGTCATATCCCTAAATGTGGAATGTATTTTCTGAATACCAAAAAATTCACATATTTCTCTATGTGGCACCAACAGAATTCAAGCTTGTTGGGGAATACACTTTTTAAAATTCAAAATTGAATTCTAATTTAAATGGTAAGTGTAGAAGCCAAATAGAGAAAAGTTTTGATATGTAAATACTAATCTTGACCCTACACTGTCCTTGCAAACTGTGGATGAGAATAGATTGAAGTCAAATAAATAAAATCTTTTGTTTTCAGACTTCTCTTTGAATGTTTTTATCCTTTACTCGGAGCAATCTAATTTTCCTCATTTTCAGTATCAAATGAATTGAACAACTTTTTATTATTGTCTAGGAGGTGGTTGGACCTTCTAGTTTTTCTGGGAGACTTGGAGTGTTGCCCATCTCTTAGCTAATGACTTGTATAAGAGGTGAGCATAAATGGTATCATTCAAGGCATAATCTATGGCAAAAATGTGCGCAGTAATCTTCTTGTGCTCTCTGTGGTAGAATTTAACTGACGTGGAAGTAGTACATACAGATTCCTTTGGGGTTTTCGAACTCTAGGTCTTTATATATTTCATTGCAAGATTTGATTTGGTCTTCTCAATTTTCTGTTTAGATTTTTCTTTGACTTTCTTGTTTCTTCCATTTGCTTTAGCTACTCTATGAGTAAGGGCAAGTTTCAGCATCTCTCCTGACATATATTTTGAACTTTTCTTTTCTTGAGTCTTTCTTTTTCATGACAGTTTGCTTTCTTAACTAATGATATTCTTGATGTTCTCCCACAGTTCCTCATGTCTTCTGCCATTAATGTCCATTGCTGTAAATATATTCTTGAGATGTTCTTGAAGCTCAAGTTGTATTTAGGATCAGCTGAAAGTTCTTTATTTTCTTCAACTTCAAACTTACCTTACAAATTTGGTTCTGATACATTTCCCTTTATCATATTTGCATTTTGTTATTATCTTTGGATCCCATACACTGGTGTGCTTTTTCCATATGGACTTATCATAGTTGATCCTTAATTAGATGGCTGCTTCTTTGAATAACAAGACTTTAACACACTAGGCACTATTCTGATTGATAGCCAGGCACTATCTGCTTTCATCAGCACACTTTGTCATAGGACCCTTTTTTTCATTGATCATTTCATGAAGGTTGGTATTGAACAGGGCCAAGTAATAAGAACCAACTGGTCTTAGATTTGGGATAGAATTAAGTGCGAGACCAGAATTGATCTGCTCATCCACAGGTCATGAAAAACTCATAATAGCTCATATGAGTTGGTCATATTTTGACAAAAACCCAAGCCAACAACAGCAATAAAACAAAAACCAAATATCGAAGAAACAAAAAATAATGTATTGACAGAATTTAAGATACTTTTGTTTTAGGTCAGATTGGAGAAAAAAAATTCAGTTACATTCATATATGTATATAAAAGACTTTATATCAAGAAATAATTATATATCAGGAAAACATACCAACCCAGTCCATTTCAAGTCCATAAATTAGACACTCATCCATATGGTGCCAAGGGTTTCTAATCAATCTGACCTAATACTGTTGATATGGGGAATTTATGCATATACAGTTCAACTGTGAGCAACAATACTTGAAGGATAGCTTTGTACAGATTGATTTCTTCATTGGTCTTGTTTACACTCAGCATGTGGGGTAGTCCTTAGGGAAATTTTCCTATACCATTTTTTTGCAAGTTCATATCCTTGCCAATTTGATTAGTAACTATTATTGCAAGGGGAGCATTATGGTATTAAATATATGGTATTCTGGGTCCCCTCATTGGATATCCCCTAAGTGAGGGGTCCTACCCAAGATTCAATGACCACCATGTCCACAGTCTTGGGGTAACCGTCTTTTATTCCTTTCCCATCAGAGTATGTCAATCCTAAATCCAAGAGCAACAGGTAGTTTTGAGAAAGAGCTCAGTTCATTCAGGAAGGTTTCCATGTTGAGTCCTGATGTGTGGGTCATGACCAGTAGGCAAACTTACTGTCCTTTGCTTGTTGGTCTCTCAGATTTAATTGGGGTTTCTCCCTAGAGTAGTGGGCTCAGTCCTTTGTGACTGACCATCTTCACTGAGTATAGTGATTTTCAGGTCCTTCCATGTCATATGGCGCTTCCTGCTGTTTTCACTGTTCTTTAGAGATGCATACTATTCCATTGTGTGTTTGTACCATCATTTCTTTATCCCTTCGTCCACTGTTGCACATTTGGATCGCTTCCAGTGACTTGCTGTTGTGAACAGTGCTGTTATAAGCATGGGAAAGCATACATCCACTTTTGTTCTGTCTCTTATTTCTTTGGAGTACATGCCTAATAGTAGTATTGCTGAATTGTGTTGGAATTTCAATTCCGAGTGCTTTAAGTATTGCCATATCATTTTTCCATAGTGGTTGTATGTAGGTGTTACATAATTCAATCACTTTATTTCCAGCTTGGTCTCTTTTACCAAGACCATATTATTAACTACTATTCCTTCCTCTTTGTTTTCAACTTTTGCATTCCAATCTCCTTTAATTATCACTGTCCTTTGTTTGCTTCATTAATTTCCAACTGTCGATGTTGGTAGAATTCATCAATTTCTTCATAACTATCTTTAGTGGTTAATCCATAAATTTCAACATAGTTTGTTAGCTGAGTCTCCTTGATGGTAGAGAACTATATCTTATTACAGACCACAATGTTCTTCAATATACATCTTGAAATGTCCTCTTTTGACAAGGAATGGGATAACATTGTTCTTAATTTTTAATATCTGGCATAGTAAACCATATGACTTTCCGATATAAGAAGAACAACACAAATCAAATTTAGTTCACTGATACTTAGGATATAAGTCTGCATACATTCCATTTTACTCTGGATGATTTTCAAATTTTCTAGATTGATACTTCATACATTCTGAGCATAGTTTTTCCTTTATGCATGCATTTTTCAGCATCTACTTGTGCTGAAATGGATAGCTGATTTATCCTTTGTAGTCTGTTCTTAGTCTGGAAGCTCCACTGACCCCTGTTCACTTTGGGTGACCCTGATGATATTTGAAATATCAGTGACAAAGCTTCCACCATCATAGGAACTCACAAGTCCCCACAATATAACAAACTGACAGCAAGTGCTGGTTACAGCATTTATAACTTATAGGGGATAGTGACCTTCTTGCCCACAACTTAATTTTGGTTAGTTTCTGGCATGTCCATTCCAACTTGTGACTATCCCATGTGTGCAGAGTAGAGCCGTTCTGTAGTTTTCAAGGCTATGACTTTTCATAAGCAAGTCTTCCTTCCAAGGCACCTTGCAGTGATTTCCAACCACCTATCTTTAATCTAGTAGTCAGATACTTATGTTAACTCCTAGCACTACCGAGGGACTTTATATTGACTTTAATTCAAACCAATGGTTTTGTGATTTCATGCCTTTCCTTTCTAAATCACTCACAAACAATAATAACTGGTTCATATGATCATGACAACTCATCCTTGCATTTCCTTACTGAGGATAAGGCACTCAGTTGATCAATTTCAGGCATGCTGAGCCCTGGTGCTGTAGAAGATATGTGTTGGGCCGCTAACTGCAAGCACTTCTTGGGAGAGAGACAGGACTTTCTTTTTGGGGGTGTGGGGGGCATCACTGCCCTCTGATGGTCGTGGGAGCTACCCAGCGCTGCCCCTGAGAGCCACCACTGGATTTGAACTGCCAAGCCCGTGGACCGAAGACCCGCACTCAACCACTTAAGCCACCGGGGCTCAGTACCAAGACAGGGCTTTCTAATCCATATTAACCAGGACATTTCACAGGGGCAGTCCTACCCTATCCTACAAGGTTGGTATTGGTCAGCTTTGACTTGATGACTGTGAGGTCTTTTGTTAGCTTGTTCACTTCGATTAAACAGTGGTAAGTGCTCCATTGCAATGGAAAGATTGGCGGTTGGACCCTATAGGAAAGTTGTATGAGATGCAATCCACTTCATGGGAATTTTGTATTTTGCCTGGAGAATTTTGGGGAATATACTGCTGTATCTTTCTCCCCTAAACTAGCTCACAGGTTGGAACCTCCAACCTTTTGATTGGAAACTTAAAACCACAGCACTCTTATAGTGGGTGTAATTCAATTAAAAGCACTTCCCTATTTCCTTAATGCTAAGTACAGGAATAAAGCTTACTAATGGTTGAGTAACCAAGCCAAATCAGTTCATCTATTACCCAGTCATCAGTAACTTGAACAGTGTGCCTCTTTATTTCACCTTCACAGAGAAATCAGTTATTTTATTTTTCAGGATAAAATGAGTAGAGGATTGTGATTTGGATGTGACCCTGGATGTTGAGTCTTTTATCCCTGGAATAAAATGTTTTAAAACTACAATGGAATAAAATGAGAGATTAGTAACAAAGATACATAACAAATTCAAAATTATTTGGGGATTAAGCAGATAATTTCTATGTAACGTATGAGTCAAAGAAAAGAGAAACTAAGACACATTTTGAATTTAAAATAACAATACAGTTACCAAATGTGTGTGATGAAGAATTTACAGTGTCTGAAGGAAAAATTTTAGCACAGAATGTATATATAAGAAGAAGAAAGATGTAGATTTTAAAAATAGCCACAATTTGAGCTTCAACCTTAGGAAACATCTAGTGAGCTAAGAGTAATGTAATTCTAAAGCTAGTATAAGAAAACAAAAATAAAAATTGAAGCAGAAAACAATAAAACAAAGAAAATCAATAGTGTTTCTTAGAAGTGACTGATAAAGTTGATGAAAATTCAGGCAGGCTAACCACACACACACACACACACACACACACACACACACACACATACACAGAAGACACAAATTACCAACAACTGAAAAAGAGGTCATTATTAGTGATACCATAAACACAAGTAGGAACATTTATTTTTTTTAACTATGAGAAACTCCTTGCTCACAGAGCTAATAACAGATGAAATGGACAAATTTCTTAAAATATATAATCCATTAAAACTCATATTTGAATAAATTAATAATCTGAATAGATCTCTACTTTTAAAAAAGTTAAATAAATGACCCTTGATTTAAAAAAGCATAGGGCACAGGATGGTTTCACTCATGAATTCCACAAAGCATTTATGGAAAATTTATATTAGAAAGAGAAGAAATGCTTTCTAACTCATTTTATGAGCCAAATCATAAACTAAAATCAAAGTCAGATAAAGAAATTGCAGTAAAGAAAAATTGCATATCAAAATCTCTAACAAATATAGATGAAGAAAATCCTCAAAAATGCTAGCAAATCACATGTGAAAATGCTACAAAGAAAGAATTATACACTACTACAAAGTGGGATATATTTCAAGACAGTTTTAATATTTGAAAATCAATTGTTGTAACCTATCACACTAGCAAGCTGAAGGAAAAAAGCGTATTGTAGAAAAGATGCAGAAAAATCACCTGATAAAATCCAACACTAACCATTTGTGATGTAATCTCTTCAGAAACTAAAAGTAAAGGGAAACTTTTTCAATTTGATAAAGACCATTTACAAAAATCCTACATATATAATCCTACAGAGTAGAGCTTTTCTCTAAGCTCAAGAAGAAGAAAGAGGACAAAAGCTTCCCTTCTTCCCATTTTTGTTCAGTATTGTGCTGGTAACCCAAACTAATAAAACAAGCAATAAAAAATATTCAGGCTTTGGGAAGGAAAATTAAGTAGATATTGGCATGTGATATAATTTTCAATGTAGAAAATTCCAAAGAACTGACAAAATAGATAAACAATTCCTGGAACATATCAATAACTATAATTGGTTTCCAGGCTATAATTAATATGAGTAATTTCCTTTTATACTAACAATGTCAACCTGAAATTTGAAATTAAACACAATAATTTTAATAGCACTAAAACATAATAATGTTAAGTAAGAATTTAATAAAATGTATGCATGATCTGTATGTAGATATGTACATAGTTCTGATATTGAAAGCAAAGAATATTTTTTAAAGGGCTTCAAAAGGTTTATTGAAAATTCAATGGTCTTTTAAATATATGCCTTAATATAGCTTTTAAAGTCATTCATGTAATGATTAAAGGGTCAAATAAGAGGACAGTGTCATAACAAATATCTGTCTACTCAAAGAAATGGTCTCAAAATACAAAAGCAAGATTTAACAGGATTAAAATTCCCCATAAGAGTAGTCTATTTAAATACACTGCTTTACATGGACAGAGCAGTTACAAAGAAAACACACTGAAGTACTCAAGACCACAACCAACCAACTTGACCACCTACACACATGTCGTTGTTGCTAGAGGCCACGGACCCCATATGCACAACTGAATGAAAAACCATCAGGTCCGGTGCTATTTTCACAATTGTTCCTGTGCTTGAGCCTATTGATCCAGCCACAGTGTCCATTCCTCTTTATCACTGCACATCCACTGTACACAAAGTGTCTTTCTCCGGGCACTGATATCCCCTAACAATATGTCCAAAATATGTAAGACCAAGTCTTGCCATTCTTGCCTCTAAGAACACTCGGGCTTTAATTCTTCCAATCCAGATCAGTCCCTTTTAGCAATTGATGATATTTTAAATATTCTTCTCCAGCACCACAATTCAAATGCATTCCTTTTTTTACCCTCCTTTTTATACAATGACCATCTTTCACATGCATTTGATACAATGGAGATTGCATGGCATGGGCCAGGTGCAGCTAAGTCCTTAAGATCCACTCCCACAGGGTTTACCAGAAAATCATCACAGTGGCTAACTCCCTTCCAAAAAACAGCCGCTCTTCAGTCACATTTTGAGTGCCTTTGGTTCTGAGGTGACAATGTACTGCTCCCTTTATTTGGACTTCAGTATTTGAAAAGGCTTTGAAGCTCAGCAGTTTCTTCTTCTAAAGTGGAGAGTCAAATCCCCCTTTACTATGTGCTCTTAGTCTGGAAACTCAGCTGAAATTTGCTCACTGTGGGTGACAAAATGGGCATGTAAAATACCAGTGACATAGTTTCCAGCATCACAGCAACACGCACACCACCACAATATGAGAAACAAATATTGAAATTTAGAATTTCCACTTTTCTAGCTCCCAAAATTTTCCTCTCTCCATTTCTCTCTCTTCTAGTTATACATTCTTCATTGATTTTACACATATTTTATATTCTTTGTGTGTGTTCATATTTTAAAAAATCATTTTATTGGAGGCTCATACAACTCTTATCACAATTCATACATACATTCACAGTATGTCAAGCACATTTGTACATTTGTTGCCCTTGTCATTCTCAAAACATTTGCTTTCCACCTAAGCCCTTGGTATCAGCTCCTCATTTTTCCCCTCCTGTGCACTCCCTTCTCCCTCATACACCCTTGACAATTTATAAATAAATATTTTGTTATATCTACATTGTCTGTTGTTTACTTTCACCCACTTTCCTCTTGTCCATACCTAGAGATGAGGTTATATTTAGGGCCTTATAATCGGTTCCCGCTTTCTGCCCCACCCTCCCTCCACCCTTCGAGTATCACCATTCTCACAACTGGTCCTGAAGGAATCATCTGTCCTGGATTCCCTATGCTTCTGGTTCCTATCTATACCAGCGTACATCCTCTGGTATAGCCGAATTTGTAAGGTAGAATTGGGACACTGATAAGGAGAGGGGAGGGAGGAAGTTTTGAAGAACTAAAGGAAAATTTTAATGTTTCATCATTGTTACATTGTACTCTGACTGACTCCTCATCTCCTCCCTGCCACCCTTCTGTAAGGGGATGTCTCATACCTACGGATGGGCTTTGGGTCCCCATTCTGTACTCCCCCTCATTTACAATTATATAATTTTTAGTTGTTTGATGCAGGCAAACAACTGTAGTCACAAAGAGGGATGTGCTTCTTACATGTGGGCTTTGTTACCTCTGAGCTAGATGGCTGTTTACCTTGAAGCCTTTAAGACCTTTATAGGGTGAGTATTAAGGCAGAAGATGAACATTGGATCTCCACTCAAGCACTTCTACTAAATTGCCATTCCATGATGCTCACCTTCCTGACACGATCACAAAAGAATATTTAAACAAATAGAGAGGTTATCCATGTTCATGGATAGAAAAAATCAATCTTATCATGGATTGGAAACATTTTAATAAATTAAGATGCCAGTTTTTCCAATATAATCTTTAGACTCAGAGAAATTCCAATCAATTTATAGCAAGTTATTTTGTAAATACTAACACAGGAAAACTTATATGGAAAACAAAAACTCAGAATATGCAATACAGAGAAATAAGAGAGTTGGAGCACTGATGCTATATGTCTTCAAGACACACTATAAAGTTAAAATAGACACTGAGATACTGGTTAAGTAATAGGCAAATCAGTGGAATAGAACAGACAATGCAGAAACACATTTTCACAAATGCTTTTGACTTAAAAATCAAAGGCATTTCCATGGAGAAATTGAAATTGTAATTTCCATTTCAAGAATGGAAATGATCTAAAAATGGATGGATCATATATAACTATAAAATTATAAAATTTATTAAGGATAATTAGTGATTTATCTTTCACCGAATAGAATCGGTAAATTAAAAAGTTGATATTGAATTTGTTTTCATTAGTCCTTTTCCCTATTTTTTAGTTTCTTCTGAATTTGGACTAGTAGAAACTTTTGATCTCATATGGTTGATTATTGTAAGAAATGAATATCACACTCATGTTATAGTTCATCTTGTTGGCACCTATGGTTTGGCTGAAAGTTAAATTCTGGGAGTGAGTTCAGTTCTTGGCTTTAAGGCTGAATAAGGACCATGTTCGAAGGTGTCTCAACAGGCTCTCTCAGACTAGAAAGGCACACTTTTAAAAACATATATTATTATCTTGAGATTTTTTCTCTGTCTCTCTGTCTCTCTGGAATCCTCAACTGTGATCTCTTACAGGAAATATGGACACTGTCTAGTACTTCTGATGTCTTTCCTAGAAGCAGAATTTCACTTTGTCTGTTACTCCTTTAGAATAATAATTTTTTTTGCTTTCTTCACTCTTCTTTGTTTTGGATGTGGAGAAATAAAATATTTCTCTTGCAGATGATCATGCAAAAGTGGAATGCATAACAATGACTTTGTGAAAATGCTATGCCAATAAACTTTAATGACTCCTGTCCCCCAAACACTGTGGCCTTGATATACCAGACGCAGATACTCTTCCCTCGAGGTGTTTGATTATGGCTAAGAAGTTTACATTACCCTGCCTCTATTTGCTTTACCATATACATAGTGTATACACATCCAAGTGCATTTGTAGAGATATGATGTGCCAAACCTATATGTGATCATTGGACCGGTCCTTTTTGCTTAATTATGCCTATTCCTTTTGCCTCTCTGACTCTGTATACACTTGTAGGTTAATGTTTGCTATAACAGACAATGCATAATAATGTGTGCAATAATATTTACCTTTGTTGTCAGTAAATCTCATGCTCCATTCCCTGTTGTGATGTTGTGGTAATCAGCCCCTTTCATATTTTGATTTCTTTTAGTCAAATCCACATGTGAATATTATGTGTTATAATTTTCTTTCTCTCCTCTCCCATCTTCGGTAACCATAAAAATGCTTCTTTCTGTGTGCAAACTTTCCTTGCCTTTCTTATAATAGCAGAATTACACAATATTTATTCTTTTATAATTGACTTATTTCTTCCAGCAAAATTCTTTTTAGGTTCATCTGTATTATGATGTGTTTCATGAATTCTTCATTATCCTTTAATATTGAATAGTATTCAATTTTGTGCATGTGCCAGTTTGTTTAGACATTCATCTTTGATGGGCACCTTTGTTATCTCCATCTATGGTACTTTGAAAAATTCTGTAATAAGCGTATGTGCATATTATCTGTTCATGTTCTAGATTTTATTTCATTAGGGTACATAACTAGTAATGAGATTCCTGAATTAAATTCTATTTCTATTACCAACTTTTAAAGAAAGTTAATAATCTCCCACAACGATTACCCCATCTTACAGCAATATTAGTGAGTTACAGTATCTCCATGCTTTTTCAGAATTTGTTTTCTGTGTCATTGAACTTTGTTATTATGTTGGGATGAGATCTTATGTTACTGTTGTTTTGATTTGCATATCTCATATGTGTGTGAATGTTGGGCAGTGGTTAAAGAAGTCTTTGGAAGAATTGATACAGTTGAATTATGCTATTGGGAGAAATATTGGATGTACTATGGACTATTAGAAGAAAAAACAAACATTGGAAGAAGTACAGCCAGGATTCTCCTTAGAAATGAGGATGGTGACTCTTCATCTCATATACTTTAGACATAAATGTTATCAGAAGAGATCAGTCTCTGGAAAAAGACATCCTGCTCAGTAAAATAGGGTGAGGAAGATTTCGGAAAAATAGATTGCCACAGTGGCTGCCACAGTGAACTCAGCATAAGAACAATTGCGAGATTGGCACAGGACTGGTCTATGTTCCATGCTTTTATAAACAGGGTCAGAATAGACCTGACAGCAGCAACAGCTGGGGTAGTAATATTTAAGAGAGAGAAATTTTAATACTGTTCACTGAAATCTCCAGATCTAACGTAATCCCAATTCAGATCCTAGAAACATTTCTTAGAAGATAGAAAGCCAATCTCTAAACTTATATGGAAAGGAAAAAGTCCCCAAACAAGCAAAGCACCACAGAAGTTAAACAAAGTAGAAGTTCTCACATTTCTCACTTTGAAAACCTGCTCCCACTCACTGCCATGAGGCAATGATGAACAGGGAAGTTCTGCTATTTCCCATAGGTTTGCTGTGAGAAGACATGCTACACAGTCATAATCAGAAGAACCAGGTGCTGGTACAGTGACAGACACATAGAACTATGAAACAACTGAGAATCACAAAATAAATCTATTTATCAACTGCTAATTTTCACAAAGGACTGAAATCCATGGAGTGGGGAAAATGGTCTCTAACTGTGGCAGTCATATGCTTATGTTAATTTTATGATTGAAATGTAGGGGTGGAGTCTAGCCTGTTAATCTGGAGATAGCCATTGAGTAGCCAATGAGGCCTCTGGGAAATCTCGCGATATTTCCCTCGTGAAGATGAGAAGCTATTTTTTCCAGTTGTTGGGAGTTAGTCTCAGAGGCGATGAGTCATGGAAAAGAAAGGATGGCAGCATCCAAGAAGCTGGAGGAGCCGGTGGAGCTTTGCCCTGATGGAGCCAAACCTCTGAAGCTGGAGCGGCATGCTGTTGATGGACCCTGAGCCCTGGAAGCGAAGAGCCAAGGGGAGACCCCTGCCAGCACCGGGATTCTGCACCCACTGACCTGTGACTTCATGAGTTGGAAGGAGACTTTGTAGATTGATTTCAGGCATATGGGCTAATATCAGACTTAATAACTTTGAACTGGACTGGGCTGGGATGCTTTCTCAGTGTTCCATTTCTTTTGTATATAAACTCTTTCCTGATATCCATATGCATGTCTATGAAATTTGTTCCTCTAGCCTACCTGGACTAACACACTAACAAGTCATTCTGACAAAATTGGGCTAACTGGTAGAACAATGAAACAAAATATAGCGAACACCACATATAGCAACCAAGTCAAGATTGAGTAAAGATCTAAATATAAAACCTACAAAAATAAAGATGATCTTATCCGGGATTTTATTACAGTGCTCCATTTATGTAGATATCTTTTAGTTGTTCACAGTAATTTTCTTAGCTAAGGTATTTCATCCCTTTCATTAGGTTTTTCACCAAACATTTTACATTTGGGGGCTCACTGTCATCAAGTCCAGCCCAACTCATAATGGCCCCATGGACAGTGTAGCACTTCCCCTGTGGGTTTCCAGGACTGTAAATCTTTGAGAGAGAAGATGGCTTCATCTTTCCCTCATGAGATAGCTGGTACTTTTCCACTTCTGAGGTTTCTATTAGCAGGCCAGTACTTAACA
Source organism: Nesogale talazaci (assembly GCA_004026705.1). Classification (NCBI taxonomy): domain Eukaryota; kingdom Metazoa; phylum Chordata; class Mammalia; order Afrosoricida; family Tenrecidae; genus Nesogale; species Nesogale talazaci. The sequence continues at coordinate 32,537 of PVJH01014168.1, forward strand.
CACTACACCATGAGGGCCCCTGATATTTCTGCTAGATATTGTGAACCATATGCTCTTCCTTATTTCCTTTTCAAAGTTCTCTCTTTCTTGGTGTAAAGGAATCTGTTTGAATTTTGTATTTGATATTATACCTGATATTACTCTGAAACTTTCTATTAATTTTCATGGGGTTTTCCTGCTGAATCACTGGGACTTTTCATGTAATTCAACCCCCCAAATCACTGCCATTGACCCAGTGATGTGGTGGGTTCTACATTGGACTGCCAACCTGAAGGTTAGCACTTGGAAATGACTTGCCACTCTTTAAGAGAAGGATAAGAATCACTGTTCTCACAAAGAATTACCGTTCCAGAAATCCACTGGAGCAATTCTACTGTCTCATAGGGTTGTTGAGATTATAGGATTATACCATGTATAAATTTGGACAATTTTACTTCTTCCTTATCAATTCCAATTTGATGGCAGCGAGTTTTACACTTTGCCAACCACAACGTTTTAGTTCAGTGACTATTCTCTCCTCTCAGTAGGTATAAAGTACAGGAGAGAAATCTCACTATCCTCGGTTCTAAGGAGCATTCTGGCAGTACTTCTTCCAAGGCAGATTTGTTTATTCTTTTGGCAGTCATGGTAGTCTCTATATTCTTCACCAGCACCATAATTTAAATACTTGTTTGGTCTTAATACGTCTGTACTCAGTGTCCTAAGTTCTCTTGCTTTTTAACACTTTAAATAGGTCCTGCAGACAAACATATAAGAGTAGCATTAATATTAAATAGAGATTTTTTAACTAAGTCCACAGATAGATGATTACATTCCTGATGGTTGAGATCAGCGAAAATTAATTAATCCTCCTCCTAATGCAGCAATCTGTCAATTCAAATGGGGTGCTCAATCAATTTGAATGTAGCAAGAAGTTTGTCAAATGACGCTACAACACATTCAGCATATTAATTCTAACAACTACATGGTTTTCCATAGCGAGTTTGGGTAGAAAATTATGTGGGGAAATTTAATGACGCTTATTTTAGTGATAATTCTGTGTTTCAAGGCATTGCATAGTGATTGCTCATTGGACTGCAACCCTCATGAATGACAGTTCAAAACCACCAACAGCTCCATGGGAGAAAGACTGGACTTTCTGGGATCATAAACAATTACCATCTCAGAAACTAACAGGGGGTCTCTGAGAGTCAGCATTCATTAGACAGGAATGAGTTTCAGTGTGATTGTCACCAGAACATTGTGGAGTTTTGATTCTGTGTTGGCTTGTTTCCCCTTATTTTTAAAATATGCTTTTTTATTGTTATATACTGGTGGGTGTGGCAGATATGATTTCAGAAGGCTATTTATTTTTTAGTAGCACTTTGACATGCACTGCCTTCTTAAGGTGGGTTGAGTAACTGATGGGTATGTGGGTTTGGGTATGTGTTTGCTGATCATGAAGCTGGGGGCGGGGCCAGAGAGAGGGCGTGTGGATGTAGGCATGCTCTGTCATTGAGCCTGTGGAGCAGGAATGCATGCTGGTACTACTTATTGGATGGGGCAGTTGGTGGTAGGTATGATAGGTGTGGAGGCCAATAGGGAAAACCACATCTGCCCAATGTTCTGAAAGAAAAAAGAAAGGAAGGAAATGAGGGAAATTGTGTAAAAACACAGGAAGAAGTAGAGAATGAGGAGAAATGGTACTAATCAACAAAAAAGACAAAAACTTGGAGTAGAAAAGGGAAAGTACAAATAAACAAAGAGTGTTGTAGCAATAGTTACCTTAGTCCTCCAGAAACAGTCTCAGTCGGAGGCTCTCTCTTGACCTCTGGAATTAAGAGTGCACAGCCACCAGTGAGTCAGGTGTCTGATACTTCATACTATACAGCTCTGGCAGTAGTACCATGAGTGAAAATCCTGTAGTCTATGCGAATGGGGTCTATTCAACACACAGGTTTAGTGCGTTGGGTGACTGCTAATGGTGGAAAGCAGCTTGAATGAAATGGGCAAGTGAGGGGAGCAGGGGAGCTTATTCCTAGGAATCAGGCTTATAAGGATGGGAGGTCTCACTCATGAGTGGTGAATGTGTGAAAAAAACAGGAGAAAACATTTCTCTGGTAGCTACTCACTGGTATGTACAACTCCTTCCCAAATTCAGGCAAATGGCAGTGGGGGATTGCACTCTAACAGCCACCTCACATTTCCCTTTTATCTGTGCCCTCCACCCAAAGGACGAAAGTTATTTCTACTAAAGGCTTATTTCTTCCCCCTTCACTGACTCTCCTCTGCAGTTGTCCTTGCTTCTGACTTTCTACCCACTTGGCTGTGCTGTCCAGCTGGTATGCAGCTCGTCTGTTTTACTCTGAATCTGCCCACACTGTGTCACTCTTTCATGTCCCATGAGAATGGGTGCCCTGGAGCAGCAGACCCAATTCATTGACTCCAAATCAGGGAGAAAAAGAGGACTTTATTAGAAGATGACACCAGCAAGGAGAGTGAGAGCAATGCAGGATAATCCTGTCTTGATGGGGTCTCACATGTTTGTAGAATTCACAGAGATAATCTTCTTTTTGGATTTTCATACCCTAGGAGAGTCACATATAGATGGCTTCTGGGACGTGGGTGCTTATACAGTTCATCACAATCCACACATTCATCCATTGTGTCAAGCACTTTTGTACATTTGTTTCCCTTATCGTTCTCAAAACGCTTTCTACTTGAGCCTCTGATATTCATTCTTCATTTTCCCCTCCATCTCTGCTCCTCCCTCCCCAAAAACCCTTGATAACTTATAAATTATTATTATTTTGTCATATCCTACACAGTCTGATTATCACCTTAACCCACATCTCCACTGTCCGTCCTCCAGGGTGGGGGTTATATGTGAATCCTTGTAATCCCCTTTCTACCCCACCTTCCCTCTACCTGCCATCATTGCCCTTCTCACCACTGGTCTTGAGGGGTCCTTCTGTCTCGAATTCCCTATGTTTCCAGTTTCTATCTGTACCAGTGTACATACTCTGGTCCAGCCGGATTTGTAAGGTAGAATTGGGATCATGAGAGTGGGGGCTGAAAGGAGGAAGTGTTTAAGAACTAGAGGAATATTGTATGTGTCATCGTTGCTCCACTGCACCCTGACTGCCTGGTCCCCTCTCCAAGAGCCTTCTGTGAGGGGATGTCCAGTTCCCTACAGATGGGCTTTACATCCCCATTCTTTACTCCCCCTCAGTCACAATGATGTCTTTCTTTGTTCTTTGATGACTGATAAAGGATCCCCTCAACACCTCCTGATCAGGCTGCTCTGCTTCTTCCACGTGGGCTTTGCTGCTTCGCAGCTAGATAGCTACTTGTTTATCTTTAAGCCTCCAAGGCCCTAGACCCTCAGATGTTTTATGTTAGCTCAGGTTTCGAGATAATCGTAATATATGATTGCTGACTGTGAGCAAGCAAACAGGATAGTGAGGTGAAGACAGACCCAGGATGCCTCGGTTCACTAACCATATAATCTCTGAGAACTAATAAAGATTCCAAAGAGACTAAGGTGGAGGATGGGGAAAATAAGGTATGAGTAAAGGTAAGGATAGTAAGTGAAATCAGGTGTGAGTTAATCTAATGACAATCAGCACATTGTGTTATAGTCCTTCCAGTAGGGATTTTGTGGAGTTGTCGTCTCCTCACCCATGTGTTTTGCTTCTGCATTTCTAAATAGAAGAACTTAGAACTTTCTCTTTTCAGCTACGATTTTTGTTCTCACGTGTTCAATCCACTTTTTTTATTGTCTTATTGGATGCTCACGATTATCAGCTGTGTGGGTTTCACTCATGCTTTAGGGAACTTAGTGCTTCTCAGCCTTCCTTAGGCCATGGCCTTTTAATACAGTTCCTCAGGTTGCGGTGACCCACACAACCATGAAATTATTTTCTTTGCTAGTTCATAATGTAATTTTGCTACTGTTATGCATCAGGTGACCCCTGTGAAAGGGTCGCTTGATTCCCAAAGGGGTCATGATGTACAGATTGAGAACCGCAGCCTTAAAAGGGATCAGCTGACTTAGTGGTAGTGTGACTTTAAATTCAACAAGAAAAACCTATCTACTGAAAGACTGAGTTGCAAAATTAGACCGAATTAAACTTAAAATCTTCTGCCTGATAAAATTTTTGTATCTAAAATGTAAATAAATCTGTGTGAATCTAAAGAATAATAAAATTAAAGTGACTCTTCTGAGGAACTGAGAAGAATTCTACAGGCTAGACAAAACTGCTGCCTTTCCCCTGCCTTATGAGAAAGCTCATGACAATGATCTGCAGGGCTTCAGAGAAGGTGGAAGAAGGCTAGTGACTAGCCTGGAATGTTCCCTCCTGTGCCTGGATTAGAACTGCTGGAGTTGGTGTTTATTCAATATATAAAGAAACCCTGAGCCTGTCATTCCATTTCCTGTTCAAGATTGACTTAAAATTAATGAACTCTCACAGCTGGTGTTGGTGACTCCTTCTCCACCTTAAAAAAAAACAAACATACCCATTAACTGGGTGCATCGGTGGGGCAGTGGTTACCTATTCGGCTGCAATCTGCAAGCTCAATAGTTCAAAACCGCTGGTGGATTTGAGAGGGAAAGACTGGACTTTCTATTCTAGTAAGCAGTTACACTCTGGGAAATCCCGCAGATGGGTCCCAATGCATCAGCATCAACTTTTTGGTTTGGATTAGCTGGGAAGGCAGAGGCAGTCAAAGTAGATCGAGCCCAGCTGATGAAGAAAGAAAAGCAAAAGATTATGTGGCTTTGTCAGGAACACAAATTGAGTTGCTGTCCCCGAACAAGGAAGGTGGCCACAGAGAAAGCAGACACCATGGACTGACCCACCCTGTGCTCTGGCATGGTAATAACCTCACTTCAATCTGGGTCCTGGGGGTCTCCTCTTCATCTTGGCATAAATCAATTTGGGGGCAACGGTGGATCAGGAGGTCCAGGGAGAAAGAAAATGCCATCTTTGAGATAGATGCAAGAAAGTATGTCATATGTAAAATAAAACAAAGCAATCTCATAAAAAACATACATTTAAATAGACACTCAGCAAAAGAAGACCCACAGCTGGCAGAAAAGCATATAAAATATGTTCAACATCATAGTGGAAATTTCAAATTAAAAAGAGGATGAAACAAACCACTACAAGCTTGGCAGAATAGCTATTATTCAAAATATAGATAACAAAATATTAAAATTTGAATAAGTAAGAATTCTCCATTCTTTGCTAGTAGCAATTAAAAATGGTACAGCCACATTGAAAGCTATCCAGCAGTGTTTATAAAGCTAAACATAGCCTCATCCTATGATTCGCTTATTCTGTTTCTATATTTTGACCCAAATGAAATGAACACATACATTTGCATTATGAAGCACACATGAATATTCATGATAGTTTTATTCATAAATGCTCAGAATCAGAAACAACTGGTAGGTTTCTCAATAGACAAGTAAAGATGGCATATCCTTATAATAGGATATTTTTCAGTAATAAAGAGCCATAAAATGACAAAAAGACATAGAGGAACATTAAAAGCATGTTGTGAAATGAAGAGACTGCAAAGTTTACCTACTGAATGATCCTACTGCATGTCATTTTAGAAAAATAAGCTATAGAAAAGTGAAGAAATTTGTGGTTGTCAGTGATTCGGGCAGGAGAATGATGGTGGGGGAGAGAATGGATAGAATAAATAAACAACAAAGAAAACTGAGGTTGGTATTACTATTTAATGTAATACTATACTGGTTCATAGATGCATTTATAATAGCCTATAAAACTATAAGGCATAAATTATGGAAAGACATATGGAACTGTATAATCAGTATTTAGCTTTAATAAATTAATAAAATACTTAAAATGTATATTGCAGTGCAATAGATGTCTGTTGGCGGAACTTGTATCCTGCCAGTTTGCCATATTCTTTGATCACTTCTAGCATTCCACTTGTAGAGCTTTTAAGGTTTTCAATGTATGAAATCATATTATCTGTGAAGAACGATAATTTCACTTCTTTTCCCTGAAGAATTCCTTTAATGTCTTTCCTTTGCCTTATCTTCTTAGCAAGGACTTCCAGTGTGATGTTGAATAAAAGAGATGATAAGGGCATCCTTGTCTGGACCCTTTTTATATTTGAAATGCTTTTGTCTTTTCTCCATTGACCTCTCCATTGGCTGTTGGTTTTTCATATTGTTTTGAGGCTTACATTATACTGAGCAATGTTCCTTTCATTCCTATTTTGTTGAGTGTCTTAAACAGGAAAGGGAATTGGGCATGCTTTTTCTGTGTCTATTGATATTACCATGTGGTTCTTACCATTTTTTCTTGTCAATGTGGCAAATAACGTTGATGAAATTTTGGTTGTTGAACCATCCCCAAATCACTGTAATGAATCCCACTTGGTCATGATGAATTATTCATTTTATGTACTTTTGTATTCTTCTCTTGGGGGAGGGGGCATCACTGCCCTGTAGTGTTCGTTGGAGCTTCCCGGCCTTGCTCCTGGAGAGCCACTGCTGGATTTGAACCGCCAAGCCCATGGGCTGCAGTCCTGCACTTAACCACTACACAACTGGGGCTCAGCCCTATACTTTTGTATTAACCACTACACAACTGGGGCTCAGCCCTATACTTTTGTATTCTATTGACCAATATTTTATTAAAGATTTTTGCATCCATTTTTATTACAGCTATGGTCTTTGGTTTTCAATTGTGTGTGATCCTTAGCCATTTTAGATATTAGTGTTATGTTAGCTTCATAGAAAGAGTTTGGGAGTTTGCCTTCCATTTCTATGCTCTGAAAGAGTTTGTGTAGGATTTGTCAACTCTTCCCTATTTGTTAGAATTCTCCTGTAAAGCCATCTGGCTCAGGGGATTTTAGTTGGTAGTCCTTGATAACCTTATTTATTTCTTCTATCGTTATTGGTTTGCTGAAGTTCTTGACATCTATCTGGGATAATCTAGTGAGGGATTGTTTTTCCAAGCATTTTTTCATGTCTCCCAAGTTGTTGAATTCACTGGAGTATGGATCTTCATAATATCATGTAATAAATCTCTTAATTTCACGAGAGTCCGGTGTAATTGTTCTCAGTTCATGCTCTCAGTTCATGCCTCAACCTGGCCTTTGATGATTATGCCTTTCTTTGGTTATCAACCCTCTATCAATTCTGCTAATTCTCACAAAGAACCAACTTTTTGCTGCATTGATATTTTTTTGTATTTTCTTGTTTTTCCACTAGTTTATCTCTGCTGACTTTTACTATTTCTTTTCTTCTGCCATTGCTAGGAATATTCTGCTGACTCTGCTCTACATTCTGGAGGCTTTGTGACAGAGAATCAGTCATAAGTCTCTCTTCCTTTTTCATAAGTGCATTTATCACCATCAAGCTTCCTCTGAATAATGATTTCTGCGTCTCCAAAGATTTGGTATGTTGGATTCTTGCTCTCATTGATTTCTAAAAACTTCCCAATTTCATCTGTGATATGGGTCAATACCCACTCACTTTTGCATTTGGGTGATAATCATCTTCCAATTATTTGCCCTTGTTTTCTTAATTGTCCTTTAGTTGATTTCCAGCCTTGCTGTTTAGTGATCCAAGAGTGTCTGAGTGATCTCTATGTGCTTCAATTTACTCAGGGTCAACTTGTGCACCAGCATGTGGTCTATCTTCGAGTATAAGCCTGAAGTGCTTGAAAAAAAATGTGAATATTTTTCAATTTGGGTGAAGAGCTGTAAGAATATTGTTTAGGTCTTTGCCTAATTATATGTTGCTTCTTTGTAAACCTTCTTTTACTGTGCTCTATCTTTCTTGAAGAATGGTGTATTAAAATCCCCTCCTATGATTGTTGAGTCTTGTCATTTCTTTTTTCTTCTTGTGTAGCATTTGATTGATGTATTTTGCAGGTCTCTCACTGGCACATATTTATTTATTAGGCTTTCTGATTCTTGGTCTACTGATCCCTTGATCATGATATAATGTGCTCCTTATCTCTAGTTATGGTTTGCACCGTGATATGTTTTTTTTTCAGAGAATAGGATTGAACCCCTGCTTTCTTTGAATTGTATTGCTTTGTTCTCACCATTTGAAGATGTTACTCCACTCTCTTCTCTTCTTCATGGTATCTACTGATAGGTCTGAACATATTCTTTTTTCTCTCACCCCCACCCTCCTTACGTCTTATTTCTAATCATATTCTTATCTGAATGTTTTTACAGCCTTTCCTCTCAGTCGCACATATGATTTTCTCCTTTTCTTCAAAGTTGGATATTTTAGCTATTATATGCCTAATATAGCTTTTTCTTAAGATTCATTCTAAATGGAGGTCTCTCTGCTTCATAAATGGGTGCCTGATTCTCATTTATTAAGCTGGGGGAGTTTTCTTCCAGGAATTACCTTACATCTTTTGCAGTTGACTACTTGGTTGTGTCTTGTTCTGGGAATCCAATTATTCTAATCTTCTTCATAGCATCAGACATTGTTCTTAGGTTTTCTTCAGCTTCTTTGATTAATGTGTTTGGTTGTTTTTCCCATTTGTTGAAGTCTGCCTGGTTGTCCTCAAGGTCATTGGTATAGTTCTCTGCCTCTTCTCATCTGTTGGTGACATCTGTTAACTTGCCATTTGCTTTTGATACCTCAACCCTTAACGTTTGCATTTCCCTTTGGTGTGTGGTCTTTATCTCCTCTATAATTTCATCCTTTTTTTGTATTGCTTCTTTCATATCCTATATGACTTCAAGTGGTATTCTGAAGATTTATTTCTATGGTAGATTAATGTATGCTTCTTCTATGCATGTTGTTAAGTTCAGAAATTCCTCTGACATTGCCTTTTGTTTCTCATTTTTTCATTGAGGTTATTGGATTGTTTGCTGTCTGCATATCAGTACCATTTTCCAAAGAGTCAAAAAGCACTGGGCTCTCTCTTTGGGAAGCTCATAGGAATACTTCTGAGACCTTCCTGCAGTTACCTAAGCTTCCACTGGAGTTTCACTCTTTCCCTAGCCAACTGGTATTCTGCTTTTTGGAGGGCAAGTTGGATGGCTCTCCTAGGGGATGTTTGTCAGAGAGTTCCAGGCCACAAGGCTAATATTGTGCCAGTCGATCACATGGGACCCCAAGACAGTTTGACCTACAACAGCTTGAAGTGCCTCATAGGGCATGTGGGGTGCCCACTCCATCATGGAGTGGCACAGAGGTTGAGTGGGGATGCCCACTGTGGCATCGAGCACCATGTAATGTAGGCAGAGTTTTCTTTAGTCATGTTAAGTGTCACAGAGGGCTGGCCTATGCAACATGGAATGCCCCAGAGTTTGGAAGGAGGCTTCCGCAGGCATGTGGAAGGCTACATTGTGATATTTATAGCAGAAGATTGCAAGGTATTTCTGCCATGGTGCTGCTGGATAAATTTAAACTGCCAACCTTTGAATGAGCATTTGGGCTGTCCATCATTACACCACTAGTACTCCAGAGTGCAATTGAAAAATCACACAGAAATAAGAACAAGGTTCTGATTGCTTCCAGAGAAAATGATACAAAAAAACCCCCCAGACACTCAAAAGAAAACTACATTCAAGAGGTCAATGGAATTACACACACACACACACACACACACACACACACACAATTTTAAAACACCAAATATTTGAGACCAAAGTTTTTCTGTGTATGTTTAGAAAAAAATATTACCACCAGAAAAACTTATCAGAAATTTCTAAAATTCCACTTACTGGGAATGCTTGTATGATAGTGGAGAAATATTATTGGCATCTGATTTAGATATAATGACTAATCCGTCATGTATTGGAGGATTGGCATCTGATTTAGGCATAGTTATAAAATCTGTTAATCAGGTGGCAGCTTGATGACCTCATTTGGAGGCAACTAAGGAGATAAAGAGCTTGCTGGAGGTAGGATGCAGGCTCACTCCCTAAGAGACATTTCAACTGACAAGACACATGGAGCTACACTAGTGCCCTGAGCTAGGGGGGCTTTGTGGAGACCCCTGTCAGGTCTGAGATGCTTACAACACCATGGGATGCAAAATTCTTCCTACTCACTGGCCTTTGATTTCCCTGTGTTCAGTGAAGTTGCATGTTGCAAAGCTGAAGAGGACTGTATAGATAGGTATTGGGCACATTGGCTAATATCAGATTCACAGGCTTGATCTCCACTGGGCTGGGGTCTTTTCCTAATGTTGAATTGCTCTTGTATATAAACCTATCTCTTATACAAATATGAATGTCCATTAATTTGTTTCTCTAATTTACACAGACTAACGCAATGCCCTAAACTCCCTTTCTCATCCATATAACGTGGTATATTGTACCTATATTTAATAGCCTTTTAAATGTCATTCAAATTCTCAACTCCAAGGCATATATTCCAAATTTATCAGAAAATATGCTAGCACACTCATCAATATAATCCTGAAAATATTAACCAAAGCTATTGGACATGAAAAACAAAGATCTTCAATTGACAAATATGTCCATTCAACACTCTTTGTATGTAGTATTAAATAGAAAATAAATAAAGCCATGAAAAGCTACACATAAACATACAATAGACCAAGGACATAAATGGTTGATTCATAAATTAAACTGACCAATAAAAATATAATAACATGACAAGGATCAATCAATAACTCCCTACCCGGTGGATGAACAATGAAAAATCATATGAAGGGTGACTGAGGATGATGAAAGATATGAAAATAATAATCCATACTTATCAAGCACTCCTGAGGGAAGTGAGTGAGGGGGAGAGGAAGAAAATGAGGAATCGATATCAAGAGTTTAAGTAGAAAGAAAATACTTTGAAAGTGATGGTGGCAGTACATGTGCAAAAATGTACTTGACACAATGGATGAATGTATGGACTGTGATGAGTTGTAAGAGCCCCTAGTAAAAGTATTAAGTAAATCAATTATATAAATAAATATATATATTAAGAATTATTGGTGGCCAGTGATAAAATTACCACTTTCCAAGAAGAGTAATAGGCTTGGTTTCTAGTCAATGCTTGTAAAGTCCAGCTAACACCTGTATGTCGACAAAGTTTGAGTGTTGCAATGATATTGAATATTGCCTAAATTTAGACCAAAATGGACTATGAAAAGGGCCTCGTTAGTAGTGTCCTAAAAACCAGTCAATGAAAATTTTATGAATAAAAATGACCTACCACCAATAATGTATATGAGTTATGACATTTATTATTTATAAACCAAATAGAACACAAAGCCAAGTCCAAACTTACTGTCACAGTCATTGTTTACTTGCAGCAACCCAAAAGGACAAGCAAGAATCATTAAGTCACTGAGAACTCTGGCCTCGCCATGTTGGCACAATACCTAGCCATCATAGTCACTATGCTATAATTTTTTATTGTGACTCACTTGATTAAAAGCCATTGGGTACTTTTAGATATCAGATGTCTCAAATAGAAAATTTTATATTTTAAAAAATCCATGGATGTAAAATAAATTGTAATATTAATAGAAAATAGAAAAATACTATCAAAGGAAGCAATCTAGTTTGCAATTTATATCTAAAAACCTTACAGATGAGCTATTCCCACTGCTTTATCATGTAAATTAAGTTTCAACTTAAACAAAAGCACTAGTAACATCATATTATTGATTGAGAAGGGAAATTGTTCTGTCAGGTTGTGGATTTTCATTTGCAATCTTTAATGCTTTATTTTTTTTCTGGTTCTTGATGACCTAGAAAGAGACATAAAGAAAACAGAATTTGATTTCAGAAAGTGAGATAAAATTAGTTTTTCTCTTATTCCTTACATCTGATTCTCCCATGAGCCATATCATCCACCTTTTCCTTCACCAAAGGCTTCTATTTCTGTCTTACCTCTCACATTTAGTGCATTACTCTTTTGAGTCATTCCCCATACCTATAGTCCTGAATTTGAAAAGGTATATATCCTTGTACCTGGCATTGGCACATTTCAATAGGGCAAGGGTTCCACAAATGAGGTTATGAAGAATAATAGGAGCATGTACAAAGGGTAAATATTCGCCTTATTGCTTATTTCAGAAAACACACACACAGTCACCAAACGCAGTGCTATCAAGTTAACTATGATTCACCGCTGCTCTGTATCTAGTTTATGAGGATATAAACATTAAGGAAGACAACAACTTTATCTTTTTTTTTTCCTGAAGCGCCTGCTAGGTTTGAACCACCAACCTTGTACATTGTTCTAGTGGCACTGTGGAGTAAGGCTTGTATTGCTTGCTCCACAGTGCCAGTAGGACTCCTTGGATTGTAATAAAGATGTGCCGAATTTGGGAATCTGAACAAAGGAGTGGTTTATGTGACTGTGTTGTGTGCATGAACATGTCAGTATTTCTATTTGAAACATTTGTATTTCAATTTAGCTTTGAATGTTTTTATCAAGAAATCCATGACAAAAGACCTATACAAGGAAAACTACAAAACCCTACTACAGGAAATGAAAAGTGACCTCCCCAAGTGGAGGAATAAGCCATGCTCATGGTTTGGGAGACTCAATATAGTAAAGATGTCTATCCTTCCCAGAGCTCTTTATAAGTTCAACACCATCCCAATCCAAATACCAACAACCTTCTTCAGAGAACTGGAAAAACTGACCACCGACTTCATATGGTGAGGGGAAAAGCCCATAATTAGGAAAAGAACACAGTTGAAGGGCTGGCTTTAACTGACTTTCACACTTACTACAAAGCCACAGTGGTCAAAACAGCATGATACTGGCATAATGACAGATACATAGATCAATGGAAAAGAATAGAAAACCCAGAAGTAAAACCATTAGCATATAGACAACTGATTTTCGACAAGGGCCTCAAAAGCATGAAGTGGGAGGGTAACACCCTATTTAACAAAGGTGCTGGAGACAAAGGCAATCTGCATGTAGAAAAATGAAACAGGATCTCTACCTCACCCCATGCACAAGAACAAACTCAAGGTGGATCACAGACCTGGAAGCAAAACCACAAACCATCAGGACCATTAGCAAGAGGTTTGGGGCAAATCTAAGAACCTTGACCCAGGGAATACAAAGGCTAACTGCAATAGGACAGGGTACTAATGCAGGGGAACCTGAAATTGACAAATGGGACTTACTAAGAATAAGACACATGTGTGCATCAAAGGACTTTACCAAGAGGGTAGCCAGCCAACCCACAGACTGGGAGAGGATTTTTAGCAATGATACAGCAGACAAAAATCTACAATACCCTTGTTTCCTGCAAGAAGAGGAAAACAGATAACCCTTTGAAGAAATGGGAAAAAGAAATGAAAAGAAGCTTCTCTAGGGAGGAGGTCCACATGGCCAATGAACATATGAGAAAATGCTCCAGCTCACTAGCCATCAGAGAAATGCAGATCAAAACAACCATGAGATACCATCTAACACCCTTGAGGCTAGCCCAGATCAGAAAATCGGAGTGCAACAAATGTTGGAGGGGATGTGGTGAAATAGGGATACTTCTACATTGTTTGTGGTTGTGTAGATATGTACAACCACTATGGAAAGCAGTCTGGAGATACTAATGAAAATGGAAGTTGAGCTACCCTACGATCCAGCTATCCCAATATTGGGTATATACCCAGAAGGGACAAGAAATGAACCACAGCCAGTAGTATGTCTGCCAATGTTCATTGCAGCATAATTCACGATTGCAAAGAGTTGGAAGCAATCTAAATTTCCATCAGTAGATGAATGGATCAACAAACTCTGGAACATACACACAATGGAATACTATGCCTCACTCAAAAGCTCTGATGAGCACATGAATCACATCTCTGCCTGGGAAGAACTGGAGGGAATTATGCTAAGCGAAGCCAATCAAGCACAAAAGGATAAATACTGCATGAGTCACCTGACGTAAGTAGAAACAATATCGTGAGTATAAAAGAGAAGACTTCTATACCATAACAGTTGGTCCAAGATGTAGGGTAGGGGGACGAGGGAGGACCAAACCTGGGGAGGTACACGTTGGGTGCAACACAGTAATGGGAAAAGGATGAGGGGATGAAAGGACTAAGGACATAGGGCTTTGTTTTATTTTATTTTATCCTTTCAAAAGTGAAAGGATAACAGAGGGAATGGGGCACTAACCTACCCAGGGAGGGAGTGGTGGTCTTGTCTCCACAGAAATTGCAATAGGCGAGAAGTTCCTACCATGAAGCATCCAACCATGAGAACAGCGTGGACTCATGGAAGGATGCAAGGAAAGAAAGAGCTACAAAGCAGGACATAACCAGAGTCAGATGGACTCCATCCTTTGAAGTGGGACAAAGACAAGAAGGGAGGAAGAGGAAGAGAGCTGGTCCAAGCTCCATGCTGACACATGATGCTCAGAAAAATACATCCCCCTGGAGACCCAATGAGCCAGAGAAAGGACTGGACAAACAATGATTCCTGGGGGCATGAGAGAGGGGAGGAGAAGGGGCTGTGGCCAAGCACATGGACAGGGGAGGGGGAGGAACAAGTTGTCTGGAATCAATGGAAAGGAGGGCATGGGAGACCTGGTCAGGATTAAGCAGGGACAATGATTCTGTGAGGAAACACTGAAATGCCGGTGAAGGTTGAACATGATGATGGGACAGGAGGGAGATGGAAGGAAACAGAGGACGGAGCTAGAAGGCAAAGGGCACTTGCAGAGGTCTAAATATAGCTATGTCCATACAAAAATACAACTATCTATTATTAGGTGGGAATAAATTAAAAAACATATCTATAGGCCAAATGCTATGGTAGCAAGTGGACCTTGGGCCCTCTCCCTGGTGCTCCCTCAATGCGATAACACTTTGTTCTATGAATCTGGTATTCTTCAAGGCTCACTGGCCCAACATGACCACTGAAGTAAAATGGGTGCACAAGCAAGTATGGTGAAGAAAGCTGATGGTGCCCAGCCATCAAAGGATATATTTGAGGTCATAAAAGCCTGAAGATAAATAATAAACAATTTACTTGAAAATAGATCACACCCACACAGAAGAAGCACAACAGCCAGCATGGCCACACAGTATAGTGAAAGCTCTAAGCAATAGACATCAAATGGGGAAGAAAAAAACATATCACTGTGTGCACAAAACCCCAAGGTGCCCACTGAGGACATGTAGGAACATGAGCAAGGGTGGTGAAGAAAGCAGATGTGCCTGTGCGATCATGAGGTGCTGAAACAATCAGGTATCAGACATCAAAGAACGAAAATCAAAATCAATGGACCAATTGACTCCAAATATCACTGAAGACAAATGGATACAGAGGCATACAGAGTAGACAAAATGATGGTGCCCTATGATGAATGTATGGAGTCTGAAAACTTGAAGATAATTGAGTCGCCATTCGGTGCAGAAACAGCAAAGTCCACATGCAAGAAGCACATCAGTATGTGTGATCAAGAGGGGCCGAAGGGAGCAGGTATCGAGCATGAAAAAACAATCACATCATTGCAGATGGGGGGAAGAGCAGGGTGGGGACCTAAGGCCCACTGGTGGGTAATTGGTCACCCCTTTACAGGGGAGTCATGGGGAGGAGACAGACCAGTCAAGGTGCAGCCGGGCAATGATGTTGCATACAAGTTTCCTCTATTTCCTGAAGCCTTCCTCCCCCCCAACCATCATGGTCCCAATTCTACCTTACAAATCCAGATGGACTGAAGAGGGGAGCTGGAGATATGGGGAAACCAGAATCGATGAGCCCCTTCTGACCAGTGGTTAGATTGGAAATGATGCAGGGGTAAAGAGGAGGTGGGGTGTAGGGACGAAGCCAACTGCAAGGATATACACATGAGCTCCTATTTGTGGGATGGGCATCAGGGGAGTGGGTTGGGGGCAGAGGTTGGGCGGTGTAAGATATGACAGAGCAATAATAGTCTATAGAATGTTGAGGGTTTGGTGGGGAGGGAGAGAGCAGGGGAAAGGAGGAAGGGATGGAAAAGCCGATACTAGGGGCTCAGGGGAAAAGGCGGATGATTGGAGAGCGATGATGGCAGCAGGCATGTGAAGGTGCCTGCCACAGTATGTTTATTTATGTAGTGTGAAAAGTGATGTATAAGCCCCCAATAAAATGATTTAAAAAAAAAAAAGAAATCCATGGCAGCGTTTTGGGCATCTTTGTATGGGTCTCTGTTGAGTACACATGATTGAAAAGGTGATATATAGTCAATCATATCTTTCACTTATGAACCAGAATGCATCTTTCATTAAAGGATAGTATCTTTTGATGTAAAATGATGTCAGTTCGGGACTCTGGAGTGCCTTCTTTCATTTGTGTCTGGAACAAACTCTTTTAACCCCTTTTCTCATTACTTCTTTTTGTTGTTGCTTATTACTTCTATTCTTTGTTCATTTTTAAAAACAATTGGCATATAATTCACATATCATATAATTCAATAGTTCAGTTATCTTAAGGAGCACTGTACAATCATCGTCAAAAGCAAGTATACAACATTTTCTTCTTTCGATTTAATTATTGTTGTTAGCTTTCCACCTCCCACTCCCACCAAACATCCTCTGCCATTCTCCTAAGAAACCATTCTTTTATATCCTGGATTCCATACAAAAGATAACATACTAACAAACAAACAAACAAACAAACAGAAAACCAACAACAACAAACACAAACCTCAAAAGGAAAGAAAGAAAATGTAAAAAAAAAACTAGAGCAAATATAGGAGGGTGAAAATATAAGATGTTAAATTTTAACATAACTACATCTGCAATAATCTCCTTTCCAATGCATGCTGCATGGTAGCAAGGTCATTCACAGCCTTGGACTCTGGACGAGGGCTGACCCCATCTCTTGATGGTTTCATGCATGTCAGAGTAGAACTCTGGTCAATAGTATTTTCAGCGAATCGTCCTTAGAGGTAGCCCACTGGGCCTTTCTTTCCACATGTCTCCCAGTGACTTGAAGGCACTAATATTTTGTTCATTCATGAAGAATTTAACCACAACATGCAGATGGACTTGCCAAGAAGTTTCTCTCACTTGCTGCTGTTGAGTTTATTTGACTCACAGTGAACCTACAGGACAGAAGAACTGTCCTTGTGGGTTTCCAAGATTGTAAGGGTTTGTGGTAGGAGACTGCCTTATTTTTCTCCCTCGGTGCATCTGGTGCTTTCAAACTATTGACTTTGCAGTTAGCAGCCCAACACTTACCCCACTATGCCACCAAGACTTTGATGAATGAAGTCTACTATAGTAATCTTATGAATGAGATCTCAGAGTGAGAGAAAAAAATACTACTCATTCAAAAACTGTGTTAGTAACTCTGCATTGCATCTCAATAGCAATCCTTATATTTGTAGTTTTTAACAGCAGATTTTGTGAACACAAACAAAAAATGGCTGGGGATCATCTCATACTTGTTAGAGAACTTATTCTTTTGGGACTGACAATCCTTCAGGCCACACAAAAAAGTTATCCTTCTCATGGCTCCATCCTAAAACAGCTAATCTTCTCATTAACCTGCCACCAAATCTGGACTCTGGAGTCTGACAAATAGAACAGAAGTCATTCTTTCACCTTAACGAAGTGTGCCCATGAAGAGAAATAATTTATTATTTCTGGGAATCTGTGTCTGTATCTATGAAATTGGAATAATAATAATTGGATCCTCATAATTTTCTTTAAGAAGTAGCTATTGAATTAGGATATGTACAGCTCTTAGAATATAGTTGCGAATCCATGAAGATTGCTCAGTTTTCTACTAGTATAAGTGTATTCTACTGTATATTATTTATTTGTTGAAATTTCACCTAAATCTAAACACTTAACAACCAACTCTAAACTGATAAGCATATGAATATTACATCAGTGAAAATTACATTTTTGTATGTTTTTCGGATCTGTCCAGCAAGATCTGTACATTTCCAAATTGATGGTTAAAAGTTTATTGCATATCCTATAAGTATCACATATCTAACCTATCCAAGCAGAACATCCCTTAGACCACAACCTTTTCCTCCTTTCTTATTTTAATGAACAGCAGCACCAGAGATGTAGGTGTTAGTGATCCTTGATACTTTTTCCCTGCAGTGCCACCATCACCAAATTAGGGGGAGAAAGTGAGGACCTACAACATAAAAAAATTATTTTTCCTTTTCTTCATTAGGCCATGCCTTTCTAATCTTTCTCCTTATTTCAATATTTAAAAGATCTCTCTGTGTTGTCCTGGGAAACTAAATTTTCAATTTTTTTGGCATCACTGCCCTCTGGTGGTCGTGGGAGCTACCTAGCAATGCTCCTTAGAGCCGCAGCTGGATTTGAACCGCTAAGCCTGCGGGCTGCAGTCCCGCACTCGACCACTTGCGCCACCGGAGCTCAGCCTGAATTTTCAATTTTAAACACTTTTCTGCACTGCAATATTTTTAGAATCTATTGATCTAAATTCTCCCAGTGTGACTGGTGTTTAATATGCTAAAGGTTTAACAGCTAGCCTAAATGATTCTGAAATATTTAACAACATTTAACTCTGGAATACTTAATTCTGTAGTTGGGAAATGTACAGACGCCCCCTTACTGCTACCTCTCTATATATGGACACACACTCGCGCACGCGCACACACACACAATTTGCTGAAACATCTAAATGCTGAAGCATGGATTCTTCTTCATGAAACCATTCAATTTGTTACCGTGTCTCCATTTCTGAAGACAAGATTACACAATCTGGCACCTTTTAGACCTGCGTACACTCTCGTTCTACTTATACTTTTTTCAGATGTAAAGACCTCATCATGGTATTTCGTTATTATTATTTTAGTATTTACATGTGTCATATCCTCTGTGTGGAATTCCTTGCAATGCGCTTGGCTTTCTAGTAAAAATAGCACCTATCTTTGGCTGATTTCTCTTGGTGACCCAGGCACCCAAAACAAGTTGTGTATGTAAAATTGCATTTAACTTCTAAGTCGACTAAAGAGAAGAAGAAGCCCTCTGCCATTGAGTCATTTTTGACTCACAGCAGTCTTACTGCACACACTAGAACTGCTCCTTGGGGGTTCAAAGTCTGTGCATTTTATAGGGTAGGCAATATCTTCTTCCTCTTCAAGGGTGGATGAAGGGTTGGAAACACCTTCAGGTAAGCCGCCCAAAGCTTAGTCTACTGCCGTTGGATATGCAGAATTCCCCACTTTAGAAAGAAAAATTAAAGCAAGTTATGGAGTCTCAAATCCAATTAGCTCTGCCTTATTCCAAAATCTTTGCTCTTGAATACTGTATGATATAAATTCCCTTCAGCACTAATTTCCACAGGTAGACTATGTTTAAAAAAAACCCATCCCCCACCCCCCGCCTTGAACATGAATTCCAGGACACTCATTCAATTTTTTCCTACCATCTGTTGAAAATGTAACACAATAGGAATCTGGCGCTCCCAAAGACTACATCAAATTTTTGGTCCTGTTGTCCAATTAGTCTTCTTCTATACAATCCTCACCTTAATTAAGCTGTGGACATCACTTGCCAGTTTCAACTTGTGATTTATTGCTTTTAGTTTAAAGCAGAAGAGTCAAAGTTTATCTCCTTCCTCACAACTGAGGTTGTAGCATTTTCCATTTCCCATTACATCCATCTTTCCTGTGTTATCCTGGATTTCATAGATGGTGTTCTTTGCATTAACTTTTTTCTGCAACAGAAATTAACATCCAGTTTCTACGATCATAGTCTCTACCATGAGTATGAGAAAAATCTTCATGACAGAGTTCGTATAGGATTTAAGACAGTAATTGCACATATATTTGTACAAAGAACTGGAACTAGGTAATCTCAGACATTTGAACCGTGTTTTAACAGAGACTGTTCTGTGTTTGTATATGCCTGGCATTTTAAAACAAGGTTTTACTTTCTTATTTTCACATGCTTCCATTCCCAAAGAAGCTGGTATAGAATTAAAACACCTATACATAGAGGAATAAGAAACCCTAGGAGAACCCTTGTACTTCTTCACATAAGCACAAATGAATAAATGCACTGCAACAGCTGCTCGATATTGAATAGGTTAAGAGAAAACCCTATATGAGCCATGTCCTAAAAGTTACTAATTCTGTTTCCAGCTTCTTTCCATTGCTCACTTTCCTCCCAACCCTTGTCCTTGTTGACTCTGACACTCCACTCACATTTTAAACACTTCACAGTGCTTCACCAATTGTAGTCACTGTCTATCCTTCTATCATTGCATACGTAAGCATGACAGCATATACAGTAGTTTAGAAAGTGATGTAAGTAAAATTAAGGACTACTATAAAGTTTGAAGGAAAACTATAGCACCACAACTTATGTACTGAACTTGGGTATGAACATAGCCGTAGAATTGTCTATGTACCTTAATTTTACTTTTTGAATTGAGGAGGTTATATTATCTTAACTTCCAATATCATGCAATTCAGTTTCTGTCAATTAATAATATAATAAATACAATGTAATAAACAAGAGCTAATCATGAATAAGAGAACACTGTCGATAATAGTTTATGAATAAGAGGATAAATGCATAGGATAGAGGAGACAGTATTGAATGGCTAGATCATATCCCTAACGTATTTGCTTTCCTGGAATCTCAGCCAGTGTATACATTACTGTATTAACGTATCATAAACAAACTTCAAGCTTGATAGGTCAATTAATTTTTAAAAGCAAACTAATCAAGCTGTGAACTGAAACAATCATTTATATAGTTTGGATGGAATTAAACCTTATGAAATAGTTGCAACTGACAAGATCTGAGTGAATGTTCTGAAAAAGTACTTGATTTCTGATGCTCAGTCAGTAGGCAATGTACAACTCAGCAAGTCAAGACATTTAACTTTAGGCATCAGCAGAGAAAGGTCTATAAAAAAAAGGAATTACCTTATGTAATGTAAACAATCCATACACAAATGTTCCTGATGCTCGCTTTTGAAGATCATCAATCTTGGGAGTTTCTTTTGCTCTTTTGATAATTGTGATCGAGACATGAAGCTTTTGACCTGGATCAGCTTCAGGTACAGATGACATTTCATTTATTTCAATTAATCCTCTGCATTCCATGTAATCTGTTATGACAAGGACTTTCTTTGGAGTGAACATCTCCTTCAGATTGACATTGAAGACCTTGACTTGGAAGAATGTATTCTCGGTAACCACAGTAGCATGGAACATCCTGTTTTTACCCTTTGGTGGAGACTCATATTTAAATGGGGCTGTTGCTTGCAGAACCTTCACTATGATTGGGCCTTTTCGAAAGACACTTCTTTTGGTAGCCGCTTGGTAGTGGGTCTGTTCTCTTTGCTTCTGGATTTGAGAGACACCACAATGTGAACTTGTAAATTTAAGCATTAAATACAGAGTCATATTCCTATGAGAGAAACATCAATGGCAGAATTGGGGCTCAACAGATCTTTTGATAGAGGGCTAGACTAGAGAGGGATTGATAACACTCCGGGGTAATTTAGCTAGAGGAAGCAAAGTAGAAAATAAAGGGCACAGCTTAGAAAACCCTCATTGAAATGAAGTGATTTTTTTGGTTTTGTTTTTTTGGGGGGCATCACTGTCCTCTGGTGGGAGGAGGAGGCCCAGCCTTGCTCCTGGAGAGCTGCTGCTGGATTTGAAATGCCACGCCAGTGGGCCGCAGTCCTGCACACAACCACTACGCCACCGGGGCTCAGCCAAAATGATCTTTCAGAAGTAAATTATAAACTTTAGTTGTAGAACCCTATTAAGGTAGATGATCAGAATATTAACTGAAATTATTACCCCGCATGACAGGGATTAAAAATAAATTTCAATATATTCCAGTGATTCAAAGAGCAAAAGAAAATTAAAAGAGTGAATACTCAAGTAGCATCAAAAATGAAGAAAGTTGACCACTAAAAACACAAAATGAAATGGCAACAGTTATCACTACTATGCAGAGGAACATTTTAGAAATACAGCATAGTGCATTAAAGATTGGACTACTAACCAAAAGATTAGTGATCTGACCCCAACAGTGGTTTCATAAGAGAAGGATATCAGTCAGTTTCCTAAAGATTTACCACCACAGAGACCCTATGAAGCAGTTCTTCTTATCCCATGGGGTCATTATGAGTCAGAATTGCTTCAATGGCAGTGAATGGGGTGAAGGTTCATGTTAAAAATCAAGAAAGAACACTACAGAATATCGATATTGTATGATACCACTTTGGGAAAGGTATCATTTTCCTTAAGTAAAGTGACCAAACTTCCCACTTTTTAACAATTTAACAACATACTGTGGCATTTTAAAATTAAAATAAATATATTACAATACTAATTTTGCATTCTATAAAAATTGTTGTTTCTCCATAGAGGCCAAAATTTTAATCAATAGTACCCTCCTCCCCAATCAGTGGTGTCCTGCTTAAAATCTGGTCACTTTATAAAAAAGAGAAATACCTTAAAGATTATAGAGCAAAAATCATAGTATCTGGATAGTGGAGTTTCAAGCAATTTAAAACTTTCTTGCTTGTGTGGTTATAAACACTTTTTAAATAATAATCATGTTTTAATTATGTAGAGGGAATGGAAAGGAGAGGAAAGGAGCAAAAGAAAAGAGTCACTGTTTTTAGTTTTCCTCTTATGAGACATAAGGTTTTTCATTCAGTGTATTGCCAGACAAGGGGAAAAAGTGGAAAAAGAAAGAAAAATCAAGTTACCTGTGTAGAATAACGATTCTTGAAACTTTTGCATGTTATTAACTGATACTGGTGGGACATATATTAAAAGACTAGAAATCCACTAATGACAATTATCAAATACACTAAGTATAAATATGAATCTAAGTGTACAAGATAGGCCCCTTCTTCTTATTTCTAAGTATGATCTTGTATGGTTTTGTGTATTTTTCCAAATTTTTCATCTTCTCACTCTCTTCTCTCTTCCTCGATTACTTAGCCTTTAAGTGTTAATAAAGACATTACCTGCTTTACTGGATTAGATGACCTTCATGTTTCCCTACATTAGCTATACTGATCTATATTTTATTACTTTGTTTACAATATTTCATTATGTAAATGTACTTATTGAAAATATGTATTTGTGAGGCAGGCACTAAAATAGATTATTTTGGTTCCCAAGGCTAACAGGTTAGCTAAAACTTAGAGTTTATAATCAAGAGTGGTGGTGAGAAGATAAACATTTATTAACTTTAATTTTCATAAATTGTGAAAAGTAAAACACAAGATCCTTCTGATGTGAACACCATGAATATTTTATGTAGTCTTAATGGGGGATCTCAAGAAGAATTCCCTGCAGGATTATGTAAATATTGAGATTTCAAGCTAGATAAATAATAATAACAGTAACAACAAAATTGAAACCCACTGTCCTTAGGTTGATTCTGGCTCACAGCAAACCTGTGTAGGGTTTCTCAGATTGCAAACCTTTAGAAGATTGGTCAATTTTATCTTTCTCTTGCAGATCAGCTTGTAGCTTTGACCAAAAGCCCCAAACTCAATTCAAGTGGTTTATAGATTTGGTAAAGTTAGGAAATTTGTAGGTAGGGGAAACATGGTACATAAAACTCTGAAGAAGGAAAGGATATGGTGTGTTGAAGCAATGCTGATGGACTAGCGAACAAAGGGCACAAGAATGATGTAGACTGGAGTAGCAAAGAATCAGGATACGGCTGTATTCACCTGTGCTATTGGGAATTTTGCACTTGTACTCTGCCCCTTTAGAAACACAAAAGAGTAAACTTTCTGAACCCAGAAATGGTGCTAATTCCACCAAATACCCATTGTGACAATAAAAGCTTAAAATGTGGGAAATTCTCAAGTGTACATTTGATTTACTAATTAATTACTGGAGCGTTTTTTAGGTATTACATGAGATTAGAATGTTAAGCTTGAGTCCTGATATTCTTGTTGGCAAATATGGAAGAAAAATGGAACAGGAAGTAAGCACCTCAGTAAGGGAACTGGAGGATGGAGTTAACAATGAGATTTGAGGAGATGGGGTTTGATTCATGTTTGCAGATGTGCTGGCTTCTGAAGGACAAGCAGGCTGACTCTGCCCTTGGGAAAGCTTCTTTTTCTTGGTTGCAGACTTCTCATTATTTGTGATTCTTCTTTTCTGAAAGTAGATGTTTTAACCTCACATTAATGGTTTTCCAAATTAAGTGAAGAACAGCATATTTATTATTATTATTATTATTATTATTATTATTGAGTACATTCTATAAGAAGGTATATTTGGAAACAGCAAAGATTCTCATGCCATAACCTGAAGAGACGTCCAGTTGGTAAGAGTTGGGCACACATAATTGGTTAAACAACAAGAAGAACAAAACTCTCTAACATTACTTACCTCATCAGCCTTTTGATGGAATTGGAAGAACATAGAACTTCATATTTATGGAATAAAGGTTTAGAAAGAATAAATATAGAAGATTCCCCCCAACCTAAATGATAAGCTACATTTTCTTTTGTAATGAGATGGTGATATGGAAGATTTTGTCCCAGAAATTTCCATCAAATTTGTTACAGTGCATAGCTCATCACCTACCACAAAAGGAGGTGATTAACAGGCACTCGCGGTGAAAATGTGAAGTGTTTGGGGCTATGAATGAAGCGTGAGTGCCTTACCAGGGGGAAGGAGTGCAAGAGTCATAGAAGGTTCTTTTTCCATGAGAGTTTTCGCCTACTCTTCCTCAGTCTTACCCGACCTTTTCCTGTGGTGATCATGGGACTTGCACCAGCTGCTTTATCCTGTTTGTTCTTCACTTGAGTCTCTCTCCTTTCTTTAGCGTCTTTGCTATCGATGCAGAGAAAAGGAGACATCATAAACCTAGAGGACCTTGTCTAAGGCAGTTGAAGCAGTTTCACTACTATTTCTTTCCGACTCTTTGTTCTGTCCACACCTATTCTATTAGTGGAGACAAGTCACGTGCAGGGCACTAAGGACAACTCAAGTACAAGACTATCTTGTGCTTCTTTGACAACCCTGTCCTGTGAGCACATCCATTGGATTATCTGGAGTGTCTAGCACCTCAATGAAACTCTTTCCGGACACCCTTATCTGACCCCATTCATTGAAAACCTGGTCTTCTTGATGCTGGCTCATTGATAATTTTTGACACAAGGCAGGGTAGAAAGCAAATTGTATGAAATATGGTTTGATTTGTGTTGCTACACAATAGTAATAGTGGTCTTTGATCTTTGAAAATATTTTTGAGCCCAGGGATTTTACAGATAGATAAGTCCCAAGTCATCTTTTTAATAGAGAGGATAATAATAATGGAATAGATAGCTTTACTAGAGCAGGTTTAATAAATGCTTGTCACTCACATTCTTAAATGATACCCAATTTTTATAATTTTGCTTTGACAGTTTCTAACTTTTTAAGTAATAATCTCGGCC
>PVJH01014169.1:0-57840 GCA_004026705.1 Nesogale talazaci
CTTGCCGACCCAAGTCTGAATTATAGATGTGACTGAGTGAAAGCTTAAACCTGCGTCCACCAGGGCCACTCTACCTTGCCCAACTGTTAGCTTGACCACAGCCTTCTCCACGGGCCTCAGTGCTGCCTCCATCATTTTTACCTCATGATCTTCTTATCCACCCGTCCCTCATCTGGTACCAAGGACAAGGAGTCTCGGGTGCTGGGGCTGCAACGCTGTCCAAGGCACGGGCTTTCCTCCCAAAGGCAGGGCCACCCAGCCAACTCCAGCTCATGTTGCTGTTGTTGTTGGTAGGTGGCCCCCAAGTCGGTGCCGTCTCATGGGGACCCTTGTTCCAATGGAGAGAAGGACAGCGCGGTCCTGCCCCAACCTCATGGTTGTTGCTGTATTGGAGCCCATGCTCGCAGCCACCATGTGTCAGCCCGTCTTGTCCCGGGCCTTTCTCTTTTTCCCTGACCCTCCACTTCTCCAAGCCTGGTGTCTTTCTCCAGGGACTGGACTTTCCTGAGGACATGACCAAATGATGCGAGCTGAAGTCTTGCCATCCTTGCTTCTCAGGAGCATCCCGACTGTACTTTCCCCCAAGACTGATGTGCTCCTCCCTTGGAGTGGCTGGTGGTTTTAGACTGCTGGCCATGGGGATCACAGTCCAGTGCATAACCACGATGCCGCCAGGGCCCTAAAACCAGACTCAGTGCCACCCAGTTGATCCAACTCAAGGGTTTCTGAGACTGTTACAGGAGAAGAAAGCCTCATCTTTCTTCCTCAGTGGTTTTGAACTGCTGACCCTGCCTCTTCCCAACTCCTAACTCTCTAGTCAGTGCCCCCTGACCATGTAGGTCAGGGTAGAACTGCCTGATGAGTTTTCAACACCATAGCTCTTTACAGAAGTAGAAAGTCCCACCTTTCTCTCATGGAGCAGCTGGTGGTCTCAAACTGCTGAACTTCGATATTATAGCCCAATGTCTAACCACCACATGACTAGGTCTGACTCATAGTCACCCTTTAAAACAGGATAGAACTGTCCCTGTGGGTTTCCAAAGTTCTAAATCTTTATGAGAGTCTTTCTCCTGCTGAACATCTGGTGGTTTTGAACTGATGACCTTATGGTTATCAACCCAACATGTAGACATTATGTGGAACTGCCTTAAAGCACAGATTCAATTGCCATTAATGTGTATGGGGAAAGAATTTGAATGGCCTGAGCCAGCCCTCCCCCCATTCCCAAAATGTATGAAATCAATCTAAATAGCACAAAATTGGAAACGATGCTAACAGACAATGCACAGACTCAGCTCGTAGCCTGGGCAGTCGAACTTTGAGATGCAGAGAGGTAGTTGCTGGAGCTGGTGCTGGAGAAGGGGAAGGGGAGGAGGTAGCACTAATTCTCTCTATAATGCCATATCTCTGTGAAGACTTGATGCAAACCAAATGCACCCCTAGCTCCCCTGGGAAAAGTAAAAGCAATTTCTTTCAGTTAGCCATAGAAATCATTGATGAAGGTCTTTGGTCAAAGCATATTGTCTGTGTTAGTCTGGATAGACTAGAGAAACAAATTCATAGACACTTACATGTGTATAAGAAAGAGTTTTATGTAAAAGAGCAATTGTATATTGAGAAAATATAACAGCCCAGTCCACATCAAGTCTGTAAGTCAGATATTAGCCCATATGTTTGATACCAGTCGATAAATTCCTCTTCAGACTCATGCAAAACATACAATGATGCCGAATGCAGGAAGATCACAGGCCAGTGGGTGGGAAATCTTGTAGATGCAGTGGCGGTAGACACATCTCATCCCTGGCATGGGTCTCCTCCAGCTCCAGAGCCCTGGGTCCATCAGTTTAGCTCCATGTGGCATCTCAACAGGAATGTCTCGCAGGGAGACAAGCATGGAGCGAATGTGTGACCCGCCTCCAGTGAGCTATTTATCTGCTCAGTGCCTCCCAATGAGGTCATCAAGCCGTGACCTGATTGACAGGCTACACTCCACCTTTTCACTCTTAATAGTCTCAAGTTGACACCAGATTATGTAACTACCATGGTGGCATTCACTTTGACACACTTGGGGTAATTATGAACACTTGTTAATTTATCAAATCACCTTGGGAGACACCCAAAGCAGACCAGTGTCAGAGTCGGTCTGGGGAAGCAGGAGAGTCAGGAAGGTGAATGGCAGTGACAGGTCAGCTGGACAGACAGATGAGTGGGTTCCTCTTTCCAGCCCCGTGGGCACCCGTTGAACCCACCAACCTGTGGCAAGAACTTCAGTTTATCAGAAAATCATGCCAGAGAGAACAAGGAGCTGACTGTCACTGAGGCAGCAGGGCTGGGCCGTGGTTTCAGGATGGCCCCTCAGATGCATTTCAGGTCTAGAGGAAGGTGGCAGAGGATGGGGCGAGGCACCCCAGGGCCACGGAGCAGTCCCACTGGGCTGATTGGATATGCATCCAGGGTTCTGAGTGCACAGTTGATTCTCTTCCTCTCTGTGTCCAGTAAGGGGTCTAATCCGTGAGTCCTGATGAATAGAGTCCCATATGCGAATACATTGTCTCATTAGGGAGAGTCACAGTGTGGTCCTCGTGGGACAAGTCTGAGGCACTGGCAGGTTCCTGGGAATTAGCTGGCTTCCCGTGGTCCATGGTCCCTGACTTCACAGCCCCCCATTTTTATATGGTGAAAGCATTAGCCAGTCAAGCCCAGCCTCAGAGGGTTAAGAGGTTCTGTTGATGTCAGATGGGCCTCACATGGGCCTGCAGAGCCATGTGGTTGTGCTGTTGGTTTGAGTGCTGATGCTAGCAGGCCACCCACCCCAGGTTATCTGCTGAGGAGATTGTGAGCATGTTAGTGACGTGAGGAGTCTTCCCAACAGGTACGATGTGGAAGGGGTTCTACAACTTTGTTCTTGGTGGGTCGTCACATGACCAACAGGCCACATGCTGAGTTTATACTCATGATATCATCTTCTTTTCTCTCTCTCCCCCCCCTTCCAGCCTCCTGCCCAGCTTTCTTCTCTTCCCTTCCTTCCTTCCTTCTCTCCTCCCTCCACTAACATGTATAGAACACCGCTGTGAGTCAGTATCCACTTGATGGCTGTAAATTTATTTGCCTTAGTATTTGATGCTGCTGCAATAGACCTATCCCAAGGGACTGCCTTCCAGTACATAGACTTATTTTCTCTTGGTTCCAGAGACTAAGATTTAAGACCAATGTCTCAGTCACGTGGATCCCTTCTTTGCTGGTCACCTTAAGTGTTCCAGGACTCCCTAGCTAGTAGATGACCTCACCTGGCATCTGTCTTGTTCCCCAAGTTGTGGACGTTGCTCCTGGGTCAACTCTGCTCTTTTTTAAGTATCAAGTGATTGGATGGAGGAGACTCTCTCCTGATGAACCTAGTCACTGTCCCAAACAGATTCTGTTCCCAAGCAGAATCACATCTGCAGGTACGGCACTTAGATGACAGCACACCCCAGGGGGCATGAGTTTGATGCAGGCAGCATGCAAGAGCCTAGAGATACACAGATGAGGAGGAGTCCTGTGTGGCTTCTGCTGTTGTGGTGGGAAGGCCAGTGGTAAAGAAGGAAACCGTGAGCAGGATGGGGGTGATTCCATTCAGTAGCAGTCTGCAGAAACATAAGTAGTAAGAGGAAGAACTTCCATCTTTCGAAGTGCCTTGAAAGCCCAGTTCAGACTCTCTTCCCTAGATGGCTGAATCTCAGAAACCCACATAACCCAAACCAAACCCACTGCCATCTTGAGTCAATTGTAACTCCAAGAGACCCTATGTAGGATTTCAGAGCATGTCAAACTTAACAGGAGCATCCAGTCTCCTCTTTCTCCATGGAGATGCTGTAGGTTTGAACTGTTGACCTTGTGGCTAGCATTCCAACGCTGGATGTTCTTGGAGGCCCCATTATCCTATACTTCTTTTTTTTCCCCACTCCTCCCCCCGCTTCCTATACTTCTTAATGTGTCCCATAAGATCTGAAGTTGGGCGGGGAGCAAAGAGAGCTGAGTAAGATCAAGCTGGGGCTGAGGCTCCAGGAGTAAACCTCAACCTGATACCTGATCTCTTAAGGCAGTAGATTTTCTGAGGAGATCCCATTATGAACAGAAAAATGGGGTGCATTATAAGAAGTCTTAAATGCCAATAGAGGCTCACCTCCTCATTATATTCACAAGAAAACTGAGGCCCAGAGACAGTGAGACTGTCACCCATCTTGTCAATGGGAAAGACAGGAATAGGATCCAGCCTCAGCCATGTATGCCTCTCTGTGCCCCAGGTCTCTGTGCTGATGAAATGGGAAAACAGGCTGCAGGGTAGGCCTCAGTAGAGGTCCACAGAGTGTTGAATGCTGCTTCTGTTGTCAGCAGCTTCCTGGTGGGCTCCAGTGTCCAAGTATTTGGAGAGCAGGACAGGCTGTTTCATTCCTCTGGGTATTGCTGTGACCACTGTGTCCTTAGACCACCTTCCCCACTGCATGGCTCATCTGCCGGCACTTTCCGGGACATGGTGTCTTTGATACAAGGACATCATCATCAGTTAAGTCAAGGAAGGCCCTCAAGGAGATGCACTGACAGTGGCTGCAGCAATGGGCTCAGGCATGGGACTAATTGTGAGGACCATGCAGTGTTACGTTCTGGTGTGCCGAAGGCCACTATGGGTTGGAACCAACTGATGGCACCTAACAAGACCAATATCTTCCGTTGTGATCATCAATGACTAGTTGGTTTTGCAAACAGATCATCAGGTCCTCCTTCACGTGTCTTAGTCTAGAAGCTCTGTTGAAACTTGCCTACTAAGTTGGCATTTGAAATATTCAATGACACCTAACAACAGCAGCTTCCAGCATCACAGAAACACAAAAGCCACCTGCGTTCAGTGCAGTAGCAGACATCCAGCCAGTAGTGAATGCTGACATCCAGTGCTTCTAACATCATTCTAATTCAGGCTACTGGGCACTAGATGTTGGATTTGAATCTAGGGGTTTTCCTCCTCAGGTGTCCACCTTCACCCCCTTTGCTCTCTCTCCTCCCAGAAACATCTCAGAGGATAAACACGCAGGTCATTCCATCCAATCTCACCATGACTTCATGGCATGTTCCAGCACAAGAATATCCAACAGCCTTCCCTGGAAGGCGTGTTCTCCTTCCTGAGCCTCATGCCATTACCTAGCATGACCTTGATGAAGATAACAACCCTTCCTACATCAATATGGTCCATCTTCATTAATCCTGACCAATTAGTTAAGGGCCGCTGTAACTTAGTGCAAGCCTGAATTATAGAATACATTTTATTTTATTACCTTAAAACACACACCTTAACAAAAAAAATTATAGAAGAGCGTTCCCTTCTGGGACTCACTTCAATGATTTGTCATTAGCATTAATATCACTTCTATGTAAATGAAAGGAAAGCTTCAGATGGGTCCCTGGCCTGTCCCTCTCCTAACTCATCCTGCCCAATCACCTATGCATATGGCCTCATTATCTCTTAGCAGGGACGATGTAATGGTTCCCACCTCCGAGCCCCGCACCATGTCATCCATCACTCCCCTCCCATGGATCTTTCTCGATGGCCACCAATACAATCCACTAGGAAAGCATGCCAGAAGTCTTGCCCTTCACTGGCACACTGCCCTGTTTTCCCATCATGCCCCTCCAGCCCAGGCTAAGATGCAAGACTCAGCCTCCGGGGACTCTAGGCTTGTCTCAGAGCCCGAGCTGAGCTGCCCTCCCAGAAGCACCACTTTCTCTGAGTTTGCTACCCCTCCAGGAAGTCTTCCTGGGTTCCATTTTTCAGTTTTGGGAGTGCCCCGAGGGCTTCATCCTTCTCTGGTGGCACTGTGGGTTACACATGGACTACTCACTGCAAGATTCTTGGTGTGATTCCACCAGACGCTTCAAGGGAGGGATGACCCCGTAGCACTCTGCTTCTGAAGAGTCTTACAGTCTTGGGAAAGGGGAGGGGAAGACCTGCTCTGTCCAAAGGACAACTGTGAGGTGGCATTGACAAGGTCAGCAGCAAGTTTGGGTTTGAGGACCACTGCCCCTGTTGGCTTCATGAGGCTCAGAATCTACTTGCTGGTCTTAATCTCCTTGCCAAACTCTTAGCTTTGAGTGGGACAAAGACCATTTGGATATTCCAGCTCGTGGATTCACCTTAGCCCCAGGCTCCATAGAACAGGTGTGCTCATTGTATGTCCTGTTCAGTGCTGAGAAGGCTCAACCTTTGGGTCTTTAGCAAGAAGACTCAAGGACAGATTTGTCCCCTGCCAAGTGTACCTCTCCCACCCAGGGTATACTTGTCCTCAACTCCCAAGCTCAGCTCATCATCCTGAGAGGCCTGTCCTTTCAGTTTCTTCCTGTCTTGAGGTCAGAACTTCCAAGTGCCCCTCCGAACAGCTGACCATGCCATTGAGGGGGCTCAAGGAGCCCTGGCATCTGTCATTATAATGCAGACCATGTCAGTGCTGGGATCTTGCCTTGATTAAAGGAAAGCGTGACCCCCCCCACCCCATCACATGCTGAGGTGGAAGTGGATCTAAGTGGGTGAAGTGTGACTTCCTGGCTTGGATTCAACACATCGCTAACTAATCATATCCAGCACCCATGGGCTCCTACAGAAATCAGTGCAGAGGACTGCTGATTCTAAGATTAGGAGCTCTCTCTTTCCGAGCCCACCTCCCTGCCAAATGGCTGAGATTCTGTGGCAGCCTGATGGCTTTATATTTCCAACGTTCATCACAGATGACATCTTTCTATGTCCCTCCTCAGCTTTGCTCTTCCAGGGTCAATAACCCCCCATCCCTCTCCCTTCAGAAGTCCCGGTCAATAGCCCCACTCTTCATGGGTGGCCTCCCTTCTGAATCTCCTGTGGACCCCAATTAAAACTCCAAACTCAAACCACTGCTCTGGAGTCCATTCTGACACATAAACCCCCTCTCGGCCAGAGAAAAATGGCTCTTCTGGGTTCCCAACTCAGCCAGTCTTTATGAGAGCAGATGCTTGCTCTCCCACACAATGCCTGGTAGGTGTGAACCACTGACTTTGTGATCAGCAGCTCCGTTCATATCCTATCCTTCTCTAACTGCAACAGGCATGCTTCAGAGGCCATTAGGAGGGAACCTGGGACCATCTTTATCTCTTATTTGAGTCTTTGTCTTCCTTTCTCCCTGAACAGGCAACATAGGAATGACCATCAACTAGTCCTCTGACAGTTTTGCCCCTGGCTCTGCTGTCATCTTTTGCCTCCTTGGAGGACATCTTCTATGATCTGGGAGAGCCAGTTCCCATCAAGGCAGGAAACAGGATACACAGAGGTCAAGAAAGGGATCTTTCCCAAGTGGGGTATAAGCCGGAAGAAGGAAAGGACCTACTGTGGGTGGCGTGGAACCGGGGCTACTGGTGGTCAGTGAGGAATACCATCCATTCTCTGACAGCTTCAAAGGCCGTCTGGATAGAGTCCTATGATCTTAGCTGTCATTTCTCAGAAGACCCTTCTTTATCTGAGGTCAGGCCAAGCCCGAGGATCCAGCCCTGCCAGCTGGCTGCGGTGAAGCCACTATAAGTTGTCAACCCCCCCGTGCTGCCATCACAAAGCTCAGCTGATTCCAAACAGCTCGTCACATGTGTCAGTGACCTCACGACACGTTAAGCCAGGAAGAGCAGATCTGGGTTCTCCAAGGGGCCGTGTTCTTCCAAAGAAGGTCTTGAGAGCCAGAGGGATCTAAGTGGGTGGGGCTGACCAGGCTGCTTGGCATTTGGTATAGACAAAGACATCATCGTCATTACTGCATGCTGGCACCACCTTATCATTCTCATCTCTCCTGCCCTATTCTTGTCTCATCCATGGCTGGGCCCAGGGCACAAATGGCCGAGCCTGCATACATGAGCAAGGTTTAGCAAATCCCGGTTTGCTGCCTTGTCAACAGTTTCAAGGTGAAACCCCTCTCCAATCCAGCAGCTGATCTGGGGGCACTAGGGGGTGGTGGAGAGTAAACAGCAGGTGCAACCCTCACTAGGAGTGAGTTCCCTGGAGTTTCCTGAGCTAACTATGCCAAGAGTGAGAGGTCCAAAGGCAAGCTCATACACTGCCGCTGCAGAGATACAAGAGGTGGTGGGTCGACCAGAAGAACACGTGTCTACATGCGGTACCTTCTGGCCATATATCAGCCTCTTCTCTGTCCCCCTGCAGGGGATTCAGGGATGAATAATTTGTTCTCTACCCTCCAGGTGCTCCTGCATACCAAAGCAACTCTAATACCTGCCCACTTGTGATAAGTGCCCTAATTTGATGACATCTCCCAGCATTTTGAAATTCTTATTGCTTATTCAAATTGCACCTGGGGTTTGGCACATACTGCTTTATATTTTGATTTTCCAAGTCAATCAATCGTTTCTGAAGCCTTGACTTAAATTTAAGTCTGGATGGTTTTCTTGCCCCCACATGATGGGGTTGTGATGTTGAAAGCACACACACACACGCACGCGCGCCATAGTACATTGGTTGAGTTTGTCCCAACACCCAGGAATGAGCCCAAAGCAACCAGTCCAGAATTGAAAGCAGAGAAGATGGACTCGGGGAACAGTCTGGGAAATAGGGGCTCAGTGTGACAAGTACCCAAGGGATGCAGGGGGTGAGCCGCAGTCTAGTCAGAGAACCCCACAATGAGTCCACAATGCAGGGTCCCTGCTCCTCACATACCCGGGTGTCATTTGACCCTGAGGGGGGTGGCTCTTCTTATCTTATTTGCATTGGCTTGTTGGCCAACAAATACTTATGGAACTCTGGCTAGTTCTTAACGAACTTATCCCCTTCTCCCCCCGGACACATAGCTAGGATTCCTTTCCCAGTAGCCTTTGGGTTTGGAGCAGATGGGTTCTGGCTGGTAGACTATGAATAGTGGTAGGATGGTGATGCTGAATGGTAATGGTGATGGTTTATATGGGAGATGATGGTGGTGGTGATCACATGAGATGAGGGACAAGAGAATCAATGCATGCCCTTCCCTTCTCCTTCTCCATTTACCATACACTCAATGGTCTCTCCCTCGCACATACTTGCCCTATCTGAATTGTACCAGTGCTATCACCAACCAGCTTTGTATATATAACCTGTCACAGCCTAACGTAATATCTACAGGGAGTGTAGCAGGACATGTAATGTATACATGTGAGGACTTCAGAAGGGTCATGGGAAAATGTAACCCAGCCATCAAGGAAGTATTCCTGGAACTTTCTGAAGCTCTCTCCTAAAGCACTGACTGTGTGCAGATTCAAGCTCTATCACGTCCCAGCCACATAACCATGAGAAAGTACCTCATAGCCTCAGTTTCTTCATCTGCAAAATTAGAATTAAAAAGAGTAACCTCTTTATGGAAGTGCTTTTAATTCACTAATGAAACATCCAACCAATGTTATTAGCTTACATCCTGGCTCCGGGTGAGCTCTCAGGAAGCGTTAGCTATTCTGAGCATAACATAAAAAGGGCCCCTTCCAGTTCACTAGGTAGTTTTATGCCTGTTTTGACTTGAGGAAACCATGTTCAGGACCTTGGCAGTGCATTCACCATTCTGATATATTTTCCAATCCATGCTCTTTTTTACTGGGTAGAGGGGTGGGGCTCACTCCTTCCCAGGTTATTTTAGGCAAGAGTGGTTTTTAACTCATTACCCAGATAATTATTTCAGCCCTCTTGTTGCCTGTCTGTGCTCAGACTTCATCATCTCAGAGGCTCTGTGGCAGAGATTTCCAAGGCCTGGAGGAGAGAAGGCTTGAGGCTCTCAGGTAAAGGTAGGAAATCTTAGATGCACAGGTGGGGTTATACCAGCCACACAGTTCCTATCTACAAAAGGAAGCCAGTATAATCTCATTAACCACGGGCCATTTCTGCAGTGTGGAAGATGTTAATTTTACTGAATGGAAAGGATGTCCCCAAGTAACCAGGCAGACAAACACACCAGAGTGCACAGTAAATGATGCCCAAATGGGTCACCAGGCTATGGCTAGTTTCCCTGAAGGTCTCCAACACCTCGAGTCCAGTAGCTTTGTTTACTATATCAGACAGTGGCTATGGTGGCTTCTTCTGGGGTTGTTGCAACAATATCACAATGTGGGCATTTTAACACAACAGACATTCCTTGCCCCCAATTGTGGAGACTGAGAGTCGGTGGTGGTGGGCACGTTGCCATCTTCTGAGGCTCTGAAGGAGATCCTGTTAAGTGTCCCTCTCCCAGATTCTGGCTGCACCAGGTGTTCCTTGCCTTGCAACCACGGGATCCATGACATCTGGCCTACATCCATCTCTACATCCATCTTTTCTCCTTTTTTGATGAAAACGCTATTTAGTTAGGGTGAAGACTCATTCTACCTCAGTGTAATCACATTCTAAACTAACTGATAACACCACCACAGACCAAGTTTACCAAGTAGGGTTTCCTTCACATGTCCAGGGTGTTAGGACTCCAACATATCTTATTAGGGCATACAATTCAACTCAGGAAAGTCAGCACACTTATTTGATAAAGGGTCAGAGATTGAATTTGGGGGGCTTTGTAGGCCAGAAGTTCTCTCTCATAACCCAGTTCATCCAAGAGAGCATGGAAACTGTCAGAGACAGTAGACAGAGAAGGGCAGGGCTGTGTACCAGTGAAACTTTTGGATCACAGTCTAATGCATAACCACTAACCCACCAGGCTCCCAACCAGTGAAACTTTATGTATGGGCATTGACCTTTAAGTTTTATGTTCTACAATGTCCTGTTTTCATTTCCAGACTTTCCTGTCATTCACAAAGATAAAAACCAGCTGTTCCTCACACTACCAACTGGCTGCTAATTCCCAATGTAGAATTTTTATCTAAGTCCCTCTCTCTCCCTCCTTAGTTATTGTGTGGACCTCAAGTATCCTCCTGCATTAGTCCAGGTTGACTAGAGAAACAATTCCAAAGACACTCAAGTATATGTAAAAGAGAATGTTATGTCAAGAAGTAATTATGCATCAAGAAAATATCCCAGCCCAGTCCAAAGCAAGTCTATAAGTTCAGTGTTAGCCCACAAGTTTGATATTTGCTCACGAATTCCTGTTCAGGTTCATGCAGCACATGCAATGATGATACAGGAAGATCACAGGCCAGTGGGTAGAAAGTCCTGTGGATCCAATGGCGTGGACGCCTGCATTCTGGTTGCCATCAGTGTGGCACCATATGGCTTGTCAACAGCAACACCAAGGCAGAACGAGAGAGTGGCCCATCTCTTAGGAGACTTGAAATTCCCAGAATATGCATGAGAAGGTCACTGTCACAAAGAGGCATCATTGGCTTGATTCACAGTCTAGACTCTACCCCTTCATTCAGAATGCCCTCAAGTTATGTCATGACCACACTCCTTAGCTGTTCTATGCTGCCTTTTGCTCATCTAGAAAACAAGGAGAATAATATTGATCTCATAGGCTGCTTGATACGCTTGAGTAAGCAGCAGAGATGAAGTGTTTGTCTGCTTCTTTGTTGCACTGTTGTGGCTTGCATGTGGCTGGATGTGGGAAGTTACGCCACCTGTGTTTCAGATATCAGCAGGATCACCTTGGGTGGTCACATGTCAGCAGACCCTCAAGATGAAGACAAACCAATAGGAAGGGCCTGGCAGTCTGCTTCGACACACTAGCCAAGCAACACCCTATGAAGCCCCACAGACTATTGATTGTCCTGAGAAAGATGAGGCAGTCTGCTCTCACGAAGAGCGACAGTCCCAGAAATTCTCGGCAGCAGTTCTACACTGTCCTGTAGGCTCACTCGGCGTTAGCATGGGCTTGATGGTAGTGATTTTTCCTCTCTCTCTGGTTTGAGATGTTGGATCCATCAAGGTGGAAGGCACTCAGGCTGCACATTGGCTGCAGCCATAGACGCGTGAAAACCAGAGATGAAGGCGGCAGGGAGTCAGGAAGTGCTTTGTTCTGGTGCACGAAAGGTGCGTGTGCCTAAGGTCATCAGAAGTCAGAGTCGATGCAACAGCAATGACCAAGAACAGAGGGGGTGAGCCTGGTGCACGATAGGCCCTGGAGAAAAAGTAGCTGCAGTTGCCATAAGTTCCATTTTCATCCTCTTAGCAGAAAAAAAGAGGAGAACCGTCAAGGAGATGGATTGATACAGTGGCTGCAACAATGGGCTCAAATATAGCAATGGTCAGGATGGCCTAGGGCTGGACCGTGTTGCCTTCTATGGTGCACAGAGTCGCCAAGGGTTGGAACTGGCCCAACAGCATTTAACAGCAGCATTGGTTTCTCTAAATCGCTCTGTGAAGAGTGGAGTAGGATCACCCCTATTTCTCCAAGGAGGAAATAGACACAGGACTGGCTGTTGAATGATTTGTCCAAGACCAGAATTCTAATTAGACCAAGAATTATTCCTACACTATGAACCCTCGTAGCATGGTAGGTTAAAAACTGCAAAATATTGACTGTTCAAATTCACGAGTGACTCAGATGGAGAAAGATGAGGTGATCTGCATCTGTAAAGCTGTACGATCTCAGAAACCCAATGGAGCAGCTCTGCCGTGTCTTATAGGCTCACTCTGAATGGCGATGAAGGGAGTGGGTCTGGTTTAGGGAGTCTTGACATGAAGCAGGGAGGGGGGAGGACTGGTTTGGATGAATAACAAGGCAGAAATCAAACTTCCTACAAAATGTGTTTGTAAAGGTGTTCAGAGACCACCTGAGATCCCACTTTCCATCGGAATTTGACTATGGTGTTCAGAGACTGGCAGTTATTAAGGGTGCATGGGCCCTTGAAGAAGGGACCCAAGAGGTCAGAGAAGACTGTGGCCTTTCCAATGTCAGTAGCAGAGATATGGAGGATGAATGTCTACATTTTCCTGGGCACACTAGTGTTGGCATTGGGGACAGCCCATCAGGTCTCCTAGATGCTGGTGCTCACAGCTGCAAGTTGTTCCATCATCTTTGCGGATGTCATCCTCCCTCCCTTCCTCCCTCCTTCCCTCCCTCCCTCAGTAATACACCAAATTAGACAATTGGAGGATCTTCATTTTCCCCGAGAAATACAATTGTCCCTCAAATCACACATCTCTGATGCACTGAGCATGCTCAGCAGCTCCCAGCCAGCAGCCATTCCTCACCTGCCTGCCTCCCCTTTCTCCCCAAGAATAATCAGGTCTGTTGTGATTCAGAGATGCATTAGGGACACTTAGAATTCAGGACCAACTTTGACTTCTGATGACATTATACCAACTTAAGGTAGCAAGAGCCCTTTGCTCTGGGAACAGAGTCTCTTCCTTTCTGCCTGCCAGGGCACCATCATTTTTGAACGTGTGGAAGACCTGAGAGAGCATCAGAGTGAATTCTGGGGAGGGTGTGAATTGTTGGGGCAAATTCCACCTGTGAGAGGTAACTTCTTAGTTCTGCGTGTTTCCATGCAACCGGCTTCCAGCATCTTTTTTCTGCAAAGACAGGCCACCTCCAGGCATCTGTTCACCATGGATGGTCTCTGTAATTGACACTCGATAGTCTCACCTGACTTCACCATTCAAATCTGTTAGGGACTCACCTGTCTTCCCTCCAGAGACCCCAGGGCAGGTTCAAATACCCATGAAGCATGGCTCCAGAGGGATCTCCCTTGTGAATCCCAGCTCTGCTTCTCAGTTCTCAAGTGCTTGGGCAATGACTCACTTCCTCAGATCTGTTTCCTTTACCAGATGGGGGTGATAATGTGAATGCTTTACTTTCTGGGTCTTTGAAAGAATTAATATCTGTTCAATGCTGAGAGGATTCCCATTTGTATAATCTCTGGGGTTCTAAACCTGGTTGTTAGCTGCTTTTAAGGCTGTCCCCCAACTCACAGTGATCCCCTGCACGAAGAAATGAAACACTGCCCATGTCTGAGCTAGCCTTTCATGATCAGTTGCAGATTGGGCTGTTGTGATCTGATGGGTCTTCACGGACTGAGTTCCCGAGGTGGCTCAGCTGCCAGGCCTTTCTTTCTAGTTCCTCTCAATGAGCAAGCTCCATTGTTCTGCAGTACCATTGCAGTATGTCCACCACCACAGAGAGACAGTGGTGGCTATTCATGAGGCAGCCATTGAGTTGGTGCTCACTCAGAGGGACACTACAGGACAAGGCAGAGCTGCCCGTGTGAGCTTCCAAGACTGCAACTCTTTATGAGCCTAGGGGATCTCATCTTTTTCCTATGGAGTGGCTGGTGGTTTCAAACTGCTGACCTTTCAGATAGCAGTCCAACTTGTAATCACTATACCACCAGCTTCTTCATGAGGCATACTGGTCAGGAAGCAAACCCAGGTCTCTGTGGAAGGTCCAGGTGACTTCCAGATCACCACTGAACCATCACACCTCTCCACACCTGGAAAGACTGATAAACATTGTCTAAGCATTTCACAAGCATTAAAACATTACAGCTGAAAAAAATCAAAAGACTTCCTAGCTGGGAGCTGCTATGGAATCTTCTAGACCTTTGCAGAGTCTTTCTCCTGCTATGACCTCACTCTCTTCTTCTCTTGGCCTAGCTACCTCCTACTCACCTTGGATTCGGTGCTGAGATGTAACTCCCTATGAAAAGACAGCCTCCATTCCCCAGATAAGGGAAGTCACCCAGAAGTGTACAACCTTTCCTTCTAACACTTACCTTAATTATCATGGCATGATTCATTGAGTGTTGGCAGATTATCTCCTTGCAATGAAAGAATGCAAGTTTGTCCAGGCAGGCCTACTCCATCTTTCTCATCTTTGTGCCGCTCACCAAATCATTTCTTAAGACCAGTCAGCCCTCCATATTTTTTGTATCTGAACTGAATTGTGATGAAGGAGGGATTTAAAAACATGAGCTTGAATTTAAAAGATTGGGGGTGTCAGCTCTGTCCTGCCCAAGTTAAAT
This sequence comes from Nesogale talazaci, assembly GCA_004026705.1. NCBI lineage: Eukaryota > Metazoa > Chordata > Mammalia > Afrosoricida > Tenrecidae > Nesogale > Nesogale talazaci. The sequence goes on from PVJH01014169.1 coordinate 14,899, forward strand.
AGAAGCTCAGCAAGTTAAGTAATAAGTGGTTATCATTCGACATCAACATATTTGAAATCCAGTTTGGAGGTCCCAGTAGTTGCTGAAATCAATGCTCACTTTCTCTGGCTATAGTAATTATTTCTCATATTGTTATTGACTGACTCCTTAAAGACCAGCCAGGACAAATCTATTTCTCAAGCAGTTGTAAATGATTTGAAGCAGGGTGATGCATGGAATGCAATGAGAGTTGTTTCAGAGCGATTTCTCCCCTGCGGACCTTGGTCAAGACATGAGTGGCCAGGTCGCCACAAACTAAGCTTAGAGAAAAGCAAGGGGCAGTTCACTTTCCAACCATTTGCCAGCAATCACTCCATGAGAAATAGTCAACCAGTGGCTGTCTCAAAGGACTCAGGCGTAAGAACAATTGTGGGGTTGCCGCAGGATCCAGTTGTGTTTCCTTTTGTTGTACGTAGGGTTGCTATGGCACTTAACAACACCAAGAACAATTGAACTCTCCTCTGGTCTCCTGTGGAGATCAAAGTGCGGGTCTTGTGTAGAGCTAACAGCATGATTCTCCGCAGACAGATGCAAGCTGGAGAAGCTGGCTTTCGATGGAGGTCAGGGTGTAGGATATTGACTAAGGGATATCCTCAGGATCAGCACCAGAGGAAAGAAGGGACAGGAAGCAGAATGGGCAGAGAGGGAGGGAGGTCAAGCACTGGCCCCACGCCAGCCTTTCCTGCTCCCACAGGTGCTTCTTCATTGTCCCACGGTGATCTGAGTTGGCCGGGCCACTGCATTCCAGCATCAATGAGTCAACTCTTGTGTCTTCAGTGGCCATGACAATAAAAGACCTTTGACTGAACAATAGTCATGGGACTGCCTTCTGACTTAACCCAGCAGCAGGGACAGCAGAGCCTTCATTGAGGGGCCATTGGGTGGCACATCTTAGGGTCCACCGTATAGATAATGTATGGAGCAAGGGTAAAAGCAAGATCAGAAGGTGATTGCTGCACAGATTTAGCAGGGACCCCAAAGCAGTGTGAAAAGGAGGCAGTGAGTCACAGGCCGATTCTGAACATTCATGGAAGGCAGAGCCTCCATGTATTTGCATGGTCTAATATTTACTCCAAAAAATCGTGTCAAAGGGACCAAGCAAAAGAGAAAGACTTCAAGAAGCTGGTCGATGCTGCATCCTCCCTACCCCATTAAGGTGGTTTGTGGATGGCCGTTTCTAGTTTATCCAGGACCCACCTTTCTCCAGAACATGTGAGCGAAGGATCATCGTCATTACTACCATATCTCAGTAGTCTCCAAGGGTTAGAAGTTGTCTTGGAGATGTGCCATCTATGTCCTTGTCACCTGAATCGTCCCAGGAGTGACTGTCCTGTTGATAGATAAGCCAGCAAGACCATTTGTTGCTAAACATAACATGAAAGAAAAAAAAAGAGAGTGATTTATACATCTTCATGGTGGAGACTGTTGCCTTGCATTTGAGATTCTGTGACAGCTACATGAGTGGTCAAATCAAGAAACTATTCAATAATTTATCTCCCATCCAACAAAGATGACGCCATGTACCAGGGAGCTCGGGCTGGCAGGTTTTAGCACATGTATTGCAGTGTGATGTGGTTTGACATGGTGTCTTTGACCTGTGTGTGGGTGAAATGGAAGGCTCAAATGCATTCCAATTTCATTATCTCCCTGAGCCTGGGGGAGAGCTGGGGCCCAAATGTTGCCACCCAATAGAGCACTTTATCAAATTCCCTTCTGGGCTTGAGTCCGGCTGTCTTGCTAGAGAAAGCTATCTCCAGAGGAGACTGCTTAGCAAGTTGCATTTGAACTTGAGTGCTGGTCCAGCCAATGGCACCTGACAGGCTTTGCTTATAACATATGCGTGGCTCAGCTGTTTCCAGGAGGTTGACCGTATGAGAAAACCTAACACACCCTCAGCTGCTGTCGAGATCTGAGGTTTCCTTGCTTATTTGAATTCAGCTGAGTTGAGCTGGGCAGGCCAGCCCTGCAGAAACGAAATGAATGGGAACCAGTGGGAATCATTCATGAGACCCCTGCTGTGCTTGGAAATGGATTCCCCAAGGTTCCTAATCAGTGGTTAAACCACACTGTGGTTTTAGTTTCACTTCTTGCTCTTGCTCAGGGGCTGGTAAAAACCTCAGCATGGCATGTTGACTTGCTTGGCTCTCTTTAGGCAGCTCTCCTGGGGGGACTGCCTAGGATGTCATGGATACACAGAGAAGTTGGCCCACTTGATGCTGGAGATCAAGGAAGCCTTCCTGGTAAAAGCCATGAAAGACCAGGGGGGGGGGGCGGGGGGGGGGGGGGGCAGCTGAGGTAGGAAAGACCGGAAGGATTTCACCAAGCGTGTTGTTGTTGGTAGTGGTGGTGGTGGATTTGTTGCCCAACTTCAGACCCCATGCACAGTGGAATGGAATGCCATGCTGGGATTGATTGAGAATCCAACTATTGCTGGCTAATTTTCAGAAGTGGATCACTAAGCCTCTCATCCTAGTTCCATCCTTGTCTGGAAGTTCTAGTGAACCCTGATCCAGCATCAAAGCCCCAGGCAAGTTTTGGATGGTAGATAGGTGGTGGTTGTACATTGGATGCATTGGTTGGGTCTTGACCTTGGCTCTCCCACAGGGAAGGAGAGAAGTCTGTCACTGATCCGTCACTGTCATCATTTTTAAAGTTTGGGACTCTGCTGTTCTTTGATTGCATAAACATTTACTGAAGTTCCACTATGACAGAATCTGTGTGAGGCTCCACAGAGACACAATGAGCAAATAATGATTCTGCTCTAAGTAAGCTAATGTCTAAATAAACAAAACATTGAAATCAGGAAATGTAAGTATCTTGGTGTAGACCTCTTGACCTTGTTTCATATTCAACCTCAGGGCCTTCAACATGGTAGGAACTCAAAAAATATTTGTTGAATTAAACTTCGTTGTGCCTTATTATCATTGATTTTTCTCTTCCCTAGCTCATCTAATTCTGTTTATGTCTTCCTTCTTTAATACTCTTGCATTTCTCATATTTTCACTAACACATTTTGAAAATTATTGGGCAGAACTCACTGCATCTGCCTCCTAAATACTCTTTATACCCTCCTTCATTTCTTTAAGCCATTTTACTTGCCATATATCCCTACAACCTTCAGAAAGTGTGTCTATACACACCATCTAAGACCTCCAAGTTGCCTTGTCTGAAGACATTCCCCAATCATGATATGCCTCCATCCTTGATTGTGCCCCTGCTGCTGGGTTCCCCTTCTCTTGGCTTGTAAGATGTGGCATCTTCTCCCTAAAGATTCTTTCTCTGTCCTCTTTGGTTCCATTTCCTCTCCCTAAGACCCAAATGAAGCATGTGTTTTCTGTTTAGTTTTGGTTATGATTCTGCTCTAATTTTCAAAATCCCCCCCACTAGTATTTATTTTACATATTCTGTAGCAGGTTTATTTCAGAAGTGGTACCTAAAGCTTCTTGTGAATCACTGAACCCTCAAACTGGCTTCAGTTTGGTACTGGGCAGGAATCTGGCTATCTGAAAGATCTGTCCATTCATCATATCAATAAGCCATTTTAAAAATTAATTTTGAGTAACATTGTTGTCATTCCCTTAGCCATCTAAGATGAACATCAAGGACCACAGTGGCACTCCCTACCATCTTTCCCTCCCACTGTGAAAGGAGCCGCAGCATATCTCAAATAATAGGACTATCGCATCTGCTTGTGCTTCACTCTGTTGAACTTTATCTTATTACCCGCAGTGAATGGTGAAGTGTTTGCCAAAAAAGGCTCAGGGCCACCCTGGGCCAAGGAACTCATCATTTTCCCCACACCATGTTCTCTCAGGGGGCTTCAGTGTGCCACTTTTCACTATTCTCACTCAATTCAAAGCTTTTCATAGTGCTGCTGAGCGCTGGTGGCACGACGGGTCCACATTCCACCTCTGTCTGCAAGCCTGGCAGTCCAAGCCCGTCAGGCAGGGCTTCCTCATCCTGCAAAGAGTGGCAGTCTCAGGAACTGATAGCAATAGCCCTATCTTGCCCTGCAGGGTCACTGTGAGTCGTTACTGACTTGCTGGCAATGAGTTTGCTTTGTTTTGTTGGGGTTTTGGTGACTTTGTTTTGGTATTGCTCACTTCAGAGGCTCTAGTGCAGTGGTTTTCTATCTTCCTATTGCCGCACCCTTTCATACAGTTCCTCAGGTTGTGGTGACCATAACCATAAAATTTCTTTCATTGCTACTTCATGACTGTAATTTTGCTACGGTTATGAATCAGGGAGCCCCTGTGAAAGGGTCGTTTGACCTCCAAAGGGGTTGCGACCCTCCACAAGTTGAGGACCACTGCTTTAGTGTAAGCAGCACTTGTATAGACACTAGGAAACCAAACAGTTCATGTGACTCCCCTTTATTGCTATATTCCCTTTGCTGAGGACCTGACCTCCCCATACTGCTCAGGGAGGCTTGTGTCTTCTTATGCGAAGAAGGACCCTGTTTTCTTTCACGGCTAGAGTGACTAACTCTAGACCCATCTCTAGAGAAGTGAAGATCCAGGGGAGAGAAAACCCTGATCTGAACAGAGCTCCAGTTAGTGTTTACATTTAAGTCTCCCGAGACTCTTCTACTCACTTGTCAGCAGAGTGGGGTTTAACACACCATCCTGCTCTGAAACACCGAGAGGTTCGCCCACTAGTTTCCAAATTCGCCAGCCTCTGTCCTATCCTGTCTCCATGTAGACTTCTCATTTAGTTCCCCACTCTTCTCCAGCCGAAAAAAGAAACAAAACAAAAACCCCAGCTTGCTGTGATCAGAGTGCACTTACTGTATATACTCGAGTACAAGTCGACCAGATTATCAGCCGAGGCACCTAATTTTGTCACAAAAACTGCATTAAAAATGTGCTGAAAAACTCGGCTTATACACGAGTTTATACGGTGGTTCCCTAAGTCCTTGTCAATATCAGCCCCATTTCCTTCCCCCAGAATGCTTTCCTCACTCTCCCAGTATAAATCCCTCCTATTCTACAGGGCACTCTTCTGGAGACAATGTCACCAATTTCTGCCAGGATCACTGCTATCCATCTCACACCACCTGTTTCCTTGGCTGCCAAGGAAACGAGCGTCTCCTCTCTTCCCTGTTTTGCCACATCTGAAGGTCTGTGGCTATCTAAGTCTTATTAATTTTCCACGTTTCCCATGCCTCACATGCCCAGGCCCTTTTTGGAAGGGCCAATGCATCACAGAATTAATTAAACCTCCCAAGGAGCAGTTTGGGGAAATAGACGATCATCCCATGACCTGAAAACAATTCTGTGCAGATCCTCCTTCCTTGGGGTTGGGGCCCGGGCACCTCCGCGATATGCCCGCCGCTCATCACTCATTCCTTGCTCTGACTTGATCAGAGAGCCTTCTCCTTAGTGGTGGTCTCTGGGCATTCGTCTGGCCAGATGGGATTTCACAACCGTGTGTCCTTGGGTCTCTTTATAAACTGGGGGCAGAAACTTTCTCTCGGACCATGTGCCCCCAGGGTCGACGTTGGCAGTGTAACCACCTTACTTCTACATGGACCAGCCCCCAACGTGAGATCCTGCCTGTAGCAGCCCTGGTGACTCAGTAGTTGCATACCCGGCCGCTCACGGCAGATACCACCCGCTTATGAGGCCCTCTGTGACCATAAGAGTTACAGTCTCGGAAGCCCACAGAGGCAGTTTTACCTCGTCTCTTTGAGTCTCTTTGAGTTTGGAACAACTCAGTGGCAGTGAATTAGGTTTTCTGTTTGTTTGTTCGGGGGAAGATGCCACCAAGGAGCTTCCATTCCCATTCCAGCGTTGGAGGATCTTTCTGGACGTATCTTGCTCTGTTGCCCCAAACGTCTTGAAGTTTTCCTCCGTGAGAAAAATACTCTAGTTGTTTCCGAAAGCAATCATTTCCAATGGTAGGGCGTCTTTTAGACTCGCAAACCCTCAGCTGCTCCTCAGGAGAGAGATAAGGCAGTCTACTCCTTAAAGTCTCAGACCCCCTGAGGACCAGTTCAATGTCACAATGAGGCTAAATGGACTTGATGGCAGTGGGAGTAGGGGTAGGTCCCACTTCAGCAATGAGTCTGTTCTTATTGGGAGCCCTGTGGCTGTAATGGATTACGAGTGGTGCCGCTAACCACAAGGTCAGCAGTTTAAAAGCACCAGCCACTCTTCAGTGCCAAGAGGAGGCTCCCACGTGTCATAAAGAGTTACATCCTTGGAAGCCCACCGAGGCCAGTCCACTCCATCCTGTAGGATCACTGTGAGTCAGAATCAACTTGATGGCTATGACTTGGTTTGGGGTTTTTGTTGTTGCTGTTGTGATGGCATGCTCTGAAAAGATCTACAAGTGAAACTTCCTTCAAGGTAGTGGAAGGTATAGGGCGTTGTGTCAAATGATTTAGACCTCATCGTATTCTTGGCTCAGTCCCACTTCAAACAATGCTTTGGCTTTGCAGAAGAAAGGGAAACATGGCGACATTCAGACAGGCTGTCATCTTTTTCAAAATATTAACAAGTTGAGGGGAAAAGAGAACAAAACCAAACACGTCTGATCTGAACAGTGAGCCAACTATATGCTCCTTGCAATATTTACCTGAGTGATGCATATTCAAAATGGAATATTATTTAATAATCTCTTTTCACTTTCAAAGAACCTTTCTTTTCCCTGAAAAGATACTTGAACTTTCGGCATTGGATGCCTATGAAAATCTGTCAAACACATGGATCCTAACAACTACAGATATTCAAAACTAATTATCCCTTAATTTGCATGTGAAAGCAAATTACAACCTAATAGACCATTTCGCTGGGAAACCTTTCTTTATCTTAATGAGCAGAATGAGGAAACCTATTACAACCTGATTAAATAAACCTCCCAGTGGTCCAACAGGTTGCTGCTCACATGTAACCCCGATCAGGAGGAGGCCACAAATATTCTCCTTTATTGCCCGAGCTGAACCCATGCCTGTCCCTTCAGCATTTTCTCACGGTGCAGTAAGCCCTGCTGAACTGGCAAGCCCTTGATGCTGTCCCTAAATCAAGCATACGCTTTCATTCCAGAGAGAAATTCTTCAGCAACTTGCCGTTGATGAGGTCGCATTCTGTACTTCCAAGGACTGGGTGAAGATCACTGCAATCTACATATTACTCCCTACCTGGGGGATAGACAACAGAAAAGTGGGTGAAGGGAGACAGCAGTCAGTGTAAGACATGAAAAAAATCTATAAATTATCAAGGGTTCAGGAGGGAGAGGGCTGAGAGAGGGAGGGGAGGAAATGAGCTGATACCAAGGGCTCAAGTAGAAAAGACGTTTTGAGAATGATGATGGCAACAAACGTGCTTGACACAATATATGTTTGTATGGATTGTGATGAATTGTACGAGCCCCCAATCAAATGACTTAAAAATAAATAAATAAACTGGGTGAATGAAGAAGGTTAGCTGTGACAAATGCCATCTTATCCTACTTTTGAGATATCAACTCAAAAACTCAGTGTCTCAGACGCAACAACCTGTATCTGGAAGGTAAAGAGGAAGACGTATATCCTGGGTCCCTGAGCCTTGGCTGTGACTGGTGGCACATGTGGTAAAGCAGTGGTCCAGAACAGAAACATCAGCAGTGGGAAAACACCTAGAGGCACCTTGAGTTAAGTTCTGGCAGTCAATTTCCCAAATGCTATGACCTTGGACACCCTACAAAGTAGTTCTACTCTGCAAAGATGGGGCCTCCCAGAGTCTGAGTCCCCATGAGAGTCACTAACAATGGTGCCAGAGTGCAGAACTCCTGGGTGGTATGCTAGCTTTGGGACTGACTTTTGACCCAACAGTGACTGGTTCGCATCCACTCAGGGGCTCTGAGAAAAGCCTATGGATCAGTTTTACTGGGCAACATGTGGGGTCTTCAGGAGTCGGCATCAATGTGAGTTTTGTCTGTCAATCATTCAATGAGCTTTGTTTGTTTTTTAAATAACAAAGTAGGCCCAAACCCAGTGGTTTACTTACTTATGTGTCAGGAGAGCAGTGGGGCTGGCTGATGTGAGCTGGGCTAGGCTGGTCCTATGTCCAGGCCCCAAATCACTCCCTGCTTGTCTTGTCCTTCTGGTGATTGGCTATACCAAGACGGGAATGCAGAAACACAGGACACTTGTAGAGGACTGGGCATTAGCTAAGGAGCCCTGTAAGTTGTACGTTGGCCTGTTAACTGCAAAGTAGATGGTTCAAACTCACCAGCCTCTCTGAGGGAGAAAGATTTAGCAGTGTGATCACTTAGATATGCGCAGCTTTGGAAACATAGCCCAGGGTGCAGGCCTACTCTATCCCCTGGGCTCCCTGTGAGCTGGGATGGACTTCCTGGCAGTGCATTGGTTTGATTTGGGTTTAGAAAGTAACAGACACACATCACTTCTACCCACTGACCAAGGCAAGACCAGTCTCACCAGTTTTCTGTGTGAAAACTGCAAAATCATATGGCTAAGGACTGGCTATAAGAGGTGATGAGATGCGGGGGAAATAATGCATTCTGGCACAGCTCTTCTTACAGTGTGTTTTGTTTTTAGAATGATTTTTCCCCTATCTTCCTGGCTGTGCTTTTTAAATAACTATGTCATGTCATAGCACAATCAACCGATTGTGCCTTGGAGTTGACTCTGACTCCTGGTTGGTCACCTATGCTTTCCTGAGTAGAACTAGATCCCCTTGGTTTGAGCTTGTAAGGTAGTCATCATTGTTGTTAGATGCCCTTGAATTGGTTGTGACTCATAATGAACCTGTAGGACAGAATAGACCTGCTCTAGGCTGTTAACCTTTATAGCAGGGGTTCTCAGCCTGTGGGTCGCGATCCCTTTGGGGGTTGATTGACCCTTTTGCAGGGGTTGCCCTATTCATAACAGTAGCAACATTACAATTATGAAGTAGCAACAAAAATAACTTTATGGTGAGGGCTGGGGGGTCACCACAACATGAGGAACTGTGTTCAAGAGTCGAGGCATTAGGGAGGTGGAGAACCACTGGTTTATAGGGTCTATAGCTCATCAGGTCTTCCTTCTGCTGATCTGCTGGGTGGGCTATAACTATCATCTTTTTGGTTAACAACTCCACACTTGACCATTGCTTACACAGTTCCTCTTTGCTCCACCTAAGAACCTCTCCATCCAATTAAAGAAACCACACTCAGAACCCACTACCATCAAGTTGATGCCAACCCAAAGCAATCTCATAGGACAAGGGAGAATTGCCTCTATGGGTTTATCACACTGTAACTCTTTATGGGAGCAGAAGGCCTCGTCTTTCTCCTGAGGAGCTGGCAGGTGGTTTAGAACAGCTGACCATGCAGCTAGCATTCCAGTGCTTTCTCACCACACCGCCAAGGCTCCTTTCTTCATCCGGCAGGCCACACTCAAATATCTTGCACTTCTCTCTGACCTGGTTCCCAGTCACTCACCCCAGAATGCCTCCAGCCTTTCATTTCCTTCCCCTCTTTAAGACACCGGACCTTCCTTGGTCCTTCTCTCTTCAGTAATATAGCCCTGGGTCCTTCCAGTCTGCGCATACAGCTTCGACTCTCAGATCCCTTGCAGCGTGTCCTTTTTCTCCGGCACCATCAGGCTATGTGCGCTCTTGGCTGGAACATCATTTCTGCCCTCTCTGCTCGCCTGCCGAATTCTTCTTCATTGGTCCAGGGACATGTTCGACCCCAGAGCATCTTATGCATGCGGCTGCGCATGTGGCTACCCCTCGTAGTGACCCCATGGACAACAGGGCACAACACCGCTCGGTCCGGTGCCGTCCTCGCAGTCCTGCCTGCCTGTGATCGAGTCTGTTGTGGCAGCCAGTGTCCGTCCATCCATCTCCTTGTGGGTCTTTCTCTTTTTCGCTTCCCTTCTACTTTGCCACATATGATGTCCTTCTCCAGGGACTGCTCTTCCCTGATGTCACGTGCAAAGTACTCGAGGTAATTCTCGCCATCCCCACAGCTAAGGAGCTTCCTCGTCGTACTTGTCCAAGCCAGGTTTGCTCGTTCTTCTGGCGGGCGGGCAATGCTAGTCATATTCATTGCCAATGTCCTCAGCCTGTGGCATCAATTCTTCGGGGACGCTTTTGCATGCGTATGGGGTGATCGAAAAGGCCATGGCTTTTTCAGCAACACCTTAATCCTCAAAGCCACCTCTCTGCTTTGTCACATTTTAAAGAAGTGGTTTGCCGTCGATTTGCCCAGTGCAACATGTCCCGCAGAGCACTTGCAATAATAGATTAGAATTATTCACTCCTATGCCTGGTTTCTACCGAGAGTATGACGCCCTTCCTAATGGGTCCTGGCCTCATTCATTCTCCAGCCTCGGCACTTAATCTCTCTCCTGTCACATGGTAGACTTCTGATAAGGTTGCTGGATTGAATTGGAGGAAGCTTATAAAACAAGGATTTCCAGAGGAAATATGGTCAGAGAGCATGCAGCTATGCTTGGTTGCACAAATAATCTCAGGCCCTATACAGGAACGAATGAAAATGACCAGATGCCATTTTTTTTTTTTTTTGCTCATCAAATTGGTAATTATAGGTTTAAAAGGGGCAGGCATGTTGTTTCCAGGGCATGGCTTGCTGAAACTGCTGGTGCCTGTGTAAACTCCTGCTCGTGGAAGTGTGCATCTTTGACTTTCAGAGATATGTATTGTTGTGTTTCAAAATATTTAACGATCTCCCTATCTGGGGGCCTAGATATCAGAATTCCATAGCTTACCTACTGGAAATAGGAATGTGAAAACAAGTTGAGACATTTTTAGAGTGATTGATGATTTACACTAGTCAACAATGAAAACATCTCTCACACACACGCGCGCGCGCACCCACATTTTCCAACAATAGCAACAGGGCTAAAGAAATCATGAGGTAGACCTTACAGTAGGTCCAATAAAATCTCCGGTCATTAAATTGAAGAGTTTATGGGGAAACACCTCCTGCATGTTTTCCAACAGAGAAATGAGACGGCAGCGCTTACAGAACCTACTCCCAGCCTCTGTGCTGTCGGGTGCATCAGTGCACCGTGCTGCTGTGCGGACTCACAGGAATACTGCCACAGAGTTAGCCAGAGTCCTGGCTTCCGGATGATCTTAACTGGCTTGGGGAACTGTGGTTTCCCCAATTTCCACAACGCACACGCAGTACATTTATACTAAATGGAAAGATCTTAAGATATTTCACCTCGGCCTATAATTATGATGCAGTAACTTTTATTTGCAAGTGGGCTCGTGAGAATCTAACTCCTTGATGATGTGTGACACTCGCTGCCTAAGTTCTGCTGTGTGGAAGCCTCGGCTTCTGTTTATTTTTAGATTGGCTTCCATTTTTTCCTTCTTCCTCTCCTGTAATTAACCAAGCAGTGAAACAAATTTTCCAAGCAGAGTTGTTCGTAATAGAAATACGGAGTCCTGTTTTCTCGCATGCTATTGTACCTGAGTGAAAGCCATTGCAACAGGGGCCATACAGGAAGATAGAGTAGAAATATGATGTATAATTTCCCTTTGCATAATTGTAACTCCCAGGGACACATGCTCCCGGCAGAAAAGTAATTTAAGTTATATCACAACAAATGCCATATTTTAAAATAGAAACGATCCATCACGCGCTGAGCAAAGCAGAGAGTGAACTATAAGTCTTGAGAATATACTGAAAAATTCCTCCATGAGTCCATTAAAAAGAAATTGATTGGCCTAATTCCAGCCTGTGCTGAAGTAAGTATAAGTGACATAATGGAATTTTTAAGTGCATAAAATTACTAATTACACATTTGGAATGAAATGATATGAGATAACAGTAATGGTCACGAACGTTTTACTATAGAAATGTTGAAACATATACAATGTAAACAGAAGCATTCGTTGCATACCACGTAGTCATGGCCTGCACCAATCGCTCTTCGGGGAATGGTTTTAAAATCTAAGCCTTAATGCCTCATGCTTCATTTGGGCTTTGTCTTATGGGCAAGATCAAACATTTTGAAAAAGAGCAAACATTTGAGCAGTGCTACAGTCTGGCGGGTACATATGATAACAACATTATTTACCTTGTAACGCATGCTCTTGCAGGGACCCTTCAAGGGTTTTCCATCTAGACAGAAAAAGCCCTTTCTAATTCTTTCACCTTCCTCTCAGATCCTGACCCAACCCAGTCACTGTTTTTTGTTTCTGTTTTTAGCTTTAGTCCATGGAAAAAAGGTGAGGCTGCCTCCCAACAAGAGTTACACTCTCGGAAACTCACATGGACAGTTCTTCCCTGTCCTATGGGGTCACTGAGATTCCCATTTGACGCAGTAGCAATACTTTTCTTCTGTCTGCCAGAATCTTCTGTCTCAAGAATCTCCCCTTTCCTCTTGGTCCCTGCTTCTCCCCATCTCTTGTCAAAGTTTCTCCTCTGACCGCTATACATGAGAGAATCATTAGGTATTTTTAGAAATAATGTTTACTATGCCATCATAGCACATGTAACAGAAAGCTAACAAGCTGTTCAAATGTGTGTGATTCAACACTTTTTTTTACTAGAATCTGAAATTGCTACATTGATGGGTGAATTGGCTCATCCAGCTTGCATCGAGCACCTACTATATCCCTAGTGTTGCTCTAAATTTGGAAGAAAACAATGAACAAGATGCATATAAAATGATATCTTCCAAGCTGCAGGTCCCCATGTGCCAGCTCTTTCTTGTAGGGGAGAAGGAAGAGAGACAGGCTTCCTTCAAAATGCCCAAACTTCCTGGTCTGACAGAGACTGCTGGACCCCTGACTCTCTGACTCATAGACTCCTTTCAAACCTGGACCCGAGCACCATCCCCCAAGGGAATAAGTTCTCAGCCAAAGGATAAAAACACCAACCTCTCTGCCATTGACTCTGGCAATGCTGGCTCATAGCAGCGCCCTCCCCCTCCCCCCGTGGGTTTCTAAGACTGTTCCTGTCTACAGGAGTAGAAGGCCTAGTCTTACTGGTTTTGAACTGCAGTCCACACGGATTGGAGTCCAATACGTAACCCCTAAGCCACCAGGCGGGCCTCTAAGCAATTGACAACACCATGGAGGTATTGCTCCTCTCTTTCACCAACAACAGTCAACCCCAAATATCGACAGTTGTCCCCAGACAAAGCTCTGCAGTCTGGACAGGGCGGGAGAGAAAGGCTAATGGGAACAGTGGGCACAGGGAGGAAGGGGGAGGGTCCTGTGATATTGCAGGGGCTGTAAAGCAAAGCCCCAATGGTGTAGTGGGCAGTGTGTCAGGCTGCTGGCCCCAAGGCCATCCCCTCTAATGGAGAAAGATGAGGCTCTCTACCCTAGAAAGAGTTACACTTTCAGAAACACACAGGAGGAATTCTGTCCTGTCCTAAAGGGTCACTATGAATCAGAATTGATTCCATTGCAAGGAGTTTGTTTGCTTGTTCTTTGCTAAGCAATGCCACAAAACAAAACATGCACATGTGGTTCGTACATGGGAAATGACTTTCCTGTGTAAATTTTCACAGGAACCACAATAAAATGTGAAGGGAGGAGGCAGGAAATGCAGAAAAAGCTTTTTGCTCCAGACATTTTGAATCCCAGTGACTATTCCTTATAGGTTTTGACTCAATGCCCCACCTAGTGTCCCACCCCAACTCAGATAACAGAAAAGGGACAGTCCCCTTTCCCAGGCCAGGTTAACATTTGTCTGCCACTACTTCCAGAGGAGACACAAATATGCAGGTGGAACTGCCCCATGAAGCCAAGCCAAAGATGGCGGCCACAGAAGTAATGCCAATAGACACTGAATAGCTTGTCTGTCGAGGGCTCTGATGTCCTCCCCGAGTAGTCATTTCCCACAGGTGGGACTCGCTGCCCTGCAGTGGGGATGAATGAATGAATGAGAATACACCTCTTACAACAGGTGACTGGAGCTGGAGGTTAGGACTGCTTCCTTTAGCTCCCAGGGAATTCAGGAGGGGATGCCGAAAGCCCACCAGTCCAGAGCCTCCCTCTATGCTGGACGGCTCTCTTCATTCATTCATTCAGAGGCCTCTTCAGGCTGCCTGCTAGAATGCCAGGTCTTTCTTTTTTCCACTTCAACCTCCCTCCTGCCCATTAAGATCCTAGAAGGAGCACATCAAACCCACTGTCTTCAAATTGATTCCAACTCCCACAGTGGAACTGCTCCAAGGGCTCCTAAGGTTATCAATCTTCACAGATAGAGATGACCCAATCTTTCTCCCCTCGAGAGTCGGGTGGGATTGAACTGCTCACCCTTCCGTTAATCATTGGTTGAGTACTTAATTGTTGAACCACCAGGTTTATCATGAAGGAAATATAATAATATGTCTCAATGAAGTCCCGATGGGCTGCAAACTGCAAGGTCAGCAGTTCAAAACACTCGCCTGCTCTGAGGGGGGAAGATGGGGCTTTCTTCTGTCATAGTTACAATCTTGGAAACTCATGGGCAGTTCTAGCCTGTCCCACAGGGTTTCTGTGAGCCAGCATCAATTTGGTGGCAGGGGGTTTGGTTTGGTTTATATCTGACTCTGTCTCGATATCATCCATATCTCTACCTACCTTCCTAGATCTCTATCATCCCTATGTCTGTCAACATATATCTACCCCTGCTGTCAAGTCAATTCCAACTCACCAGGACTCCATGGGACAGAGCAGCTTTATCCTTCATGATAAACCCAACTCCATTGGGTTTCTGAGACTATACCCCTCTATGGGAGAAGAGAGCCTCCCCTCATCTTTCTCCCATGAAGCAGCTGGTCGGTGTGAACCACTGACCTTGTGGTTAGCATTCAGAATTCATTGTGTATCCCACCAGAGACCAAGCTCGCTGACATTAAGCCAATTCCACTCTACAGGACAGGGTCGAGCTGGCTTGGTAAGTCTCTGAGACTGTAGCTCTTTTTTTTTTGAATAATAAAAAGTTTTATTTGCACATAATCCATGTATCATTACAATTCAATAGTACAATCATACCAAGAAGAGTTGTACAACCATTGCCAAAATCCATTTTCGAACATTTTCTTTCTTGTACTTCTTGTTATTTTTTAAAAATTATTTGGGGATGGGGTGCTCATACAACTCTTATCAGAGTCCATACATACATCTCTTGTCTCAAGTACATTTGAACATATGTTGCCATCATCTTTTCCAAAGCATTTTTTTTCTATTTGAACCCTTGTTATCAGCTCCTCATTTCCTCCCTTCCTCCCCTTCCCTCTCTCCCTCATGAACCTTTGATAATTCATAAATTATTATTTTTCATGTCTTGCACTGTCTGATGAGACTGTAACTCTTTATAGGACTACAAGTTTTCATTCTACCCCCCTCACCACCCTTTCCACCCCGATCCACAGAGCATGCCTGGTTGTTTTGAATTACCAGCCTCGTGATTTACAGCCTGGCATGTAATCCATTATATCAAAAGGACTCTTTACTAAGCCACCAGGGGTCCTAAAACATACCCATCACCTAGCCTCAGCCCAGAGATACGTGTCTAGATGGCACTGGTGCACATGGTAACCATCAGTGCTGCAGGAGAAACCTGTGACAGTCATGTAATCATGCCAATTTCAGGATTAGGAGTGGAGGGTGGAGTCTAGCCTGTCACTCTGAAGCTAGCCAATGAGACCTCTGTGTGGGCATGGCTTTCTCCGGAGAATTCTGGGAAATCTTATGGTATTTCCCAATTGGAGGTGAGAGACTTACAACTCAGTGTCTTGGAAGCTACTCTCCTGACCAGACACTAGGCGGGCTCCCTGTGAGACATCCTGGAGGAGAAGCCACATGAGCTGACCCTGATGGAAGCAGACCTCTGAAGCCAGAAAAGCCATGTAGCGACCCCTGCCAGTGCTGAGATGCTGGAGAACTTACAGAGAGGCCTCTGCCAGCGCTGAGATGCTTCTACCACCATGGATACCAAGGCGCTGCACCCATTGGTCTATGATTGTCCTGGTGTCATTGCATGTGCTTCATGAGTCTGAAGAGGACTTATGGATTGGTATCAGACATATGGGCTAATATCGGACTTATGGACTTGGACTGGACTTGTCTGAGATGCTTTCTTATTGTTCCATTCCTCTTGTATATAAACCTCTCCGTTATATACATGTCCATGTCTATGAATTTGTTTCTCTAGTCTACCCAGGCTAACACAAAACTGTTGCCCAGTTTTGTGCCATCTTCATCATTGTTGGTCTAGTCCTGGGCTGAAGTTTGTATGTTGGGAGCCCCACCCAACCTAGAGGTTCATTTTCCAGGGCTGCACTGTGGAGAGCAACGTTCCCTTAGGATTCACTGGGTTTTCATTGGCAAATTTTCATAAATGAAATCTACAGTGCTTTCATCCCTGAAAACAGGGGAAAAAAACCCCTCAAAAAACACCAAAACAAAACCAAGCTCATTGCCTTGAAGTGGATTTTGACTCATAGTGACCTGTGGAGTCCAACCATCCCTGAGGGGTTTGAGACAGTAACTCTTCATGGGAGTAGAAAGTCTCACCTTCTTCCCTGGGCACAGCTGGTGGTTTCAAACTCCTGACCTTGCACTGGGGGCCTAACATATAACCCAACACTATCAGGACTCCCTAAAGCTACAAGCTCCCCGCCCCCCTGCCACCAATTGAAAGTAAAACAGATGTGTGTGAATTTAGGAGTCTTTTTAGAACTTTTCAGTCACTTGAAATGAGAACCAATGAATTCATCTAAGATGTATATATTTTTTCCAATTTAAAATGGTATTATTACCCTTGGATGGGGGAAATGGCATATTTTTGTCTTTATAATTACTTGTGAAAATTTCATCTGCCAGTGAAGTTGTACTATCAGATAATAGATTTTCATTTAAAATGCCAAGAGACATGCTAGAAGAAATTACTTCACTTAGCTTCTCCTTAAGTAAGTGGTTTATGCATCATGCATATGTATAAAACCTCATTTTCCTAAAACCTGGAAAATTGTCAAAATGACTTGAAAAAAATACTGTGAAAAAATTTCCAACTCACACAGAAGTTGGAAGACTAAAGCCAGGTAATCAGATCTGTGTGAACGCTTTCGTGTGCGGTTTGTCTCTCTCTGTGCCATTGAGTCATGGTGACCCAGAAGGACAGGGGAGAACTGCTCTGATGACTTTCTGAGACTCACTCATTACAGAAGTGAAAAAGCCCATGTTTTCCTGCAGAGCACCTAGTGGTTTCAAGCTGCTTACCTGGGGGACTTTAATCTTTGTGGTAACCCACTGCCTCATCTCTCTCTACCTGAATGGCTTGGTGGCTATGAACCCCTGACTTTTTCCATCAGCAGCCCAGCTCTGGAGGCCACTTACAGCCATTTCATTTTCTATCTTATCCCACCAATTATTCAGGACCAGGTGTTGTGATTGGAGTGACCTGATCCTTTGATTTCTGCATCCTTGCTTCTGAAAATCGGTGTGCAAATAAAAGATGTCCGGATATGTTGTCGAATTGAATTGTTAAATTGTTTCTGCTCTGGGTGCCAGGCACTTTTGAACAGAATATGATTGCTACATTAACAAAACAAAAGTACAAACTATACTCCTGCCACAAAAGGGTTTTATTTCCAGTTGAACTATTTAATCAAAGCACAGTACTGTTGTTCCCCCTCTTGGTGGCTCTGTCCATAGAAGTCAACTCTCCTGTTACTGGGAGCAACTGAAGTCCACAGAACTGTGCACCCGCCACTCAGCAGGAGGTTTGATGAGGTAGCGCTGGTTTCTTCTTATGTGCCTTTCCTGCAAAGAAAGGGCTCGATTCTGTCATAGCTCCAGCGATGCGCATACTTCGAACATGTTGTCAGGAGGTACCAGTCCCCGGAGAAGGACAGCATGCTTGGTAACGTAGAGGGACAGAGAAAAAGGAGAAGACTCTGCAGGAGATGGATAGACACCGTGGCTGCAGCAGTGTGCTCAAACATAAGAGCAATTGTGTTGATGGCTGAGGGCGGGGTAGTGTTTCCTTCTGCTCTACATGGAGTCGCCATGAGTGAGAACTGACTCAGGAAGCCTCACAACATTTGTGCTTAGTGCAGTGGTCCTGGAGCCATCAGCATCCTCTGGGAGCTTGTTCAATAAAACCTCTGCAATGCGGCAGATTCTGACTCATAGGGACCCTCTGGGGCACAGCAGAATTGCTCCTGAGGATTTTTGAGACTGTAACTTATTATGAGCAGAGACAGCCTAATCTTTTTCCAGAGGAGTATGGCTGTTGGGTTGGAACCACCAGCCTCTCAATTAGCAGCCAGACCTTTAACCCACGGCATCACCAAGACTTCTGGGAAAAACTTGTTAGAGGCACATTTTTGAGTCTCACCCCAGACCTGCTCAATCTGGAACTAGCAGTGGCTCTACCAGCAGTCCCCTGGGTAATTCTCGCACCTAACGTTTGAGAAATACCATGTGTGTGTTTTTTGTTTGTTTGGTTTCACCTATATGCTTTTTGGTGGTGTTGAGAAGATAGCAACGTGGAGAACAGCCGCTCAACAGTCTCTACATGTACGTTTCATGACACTGATCATATCCTGCGAGTTGTACAACCCCATGAACTCACTCCTCTCTTCCCCCCTGAGTGAGCTGCTTCTTGTTCATGAATGTAAACTCACTGCTCTACAAGTTTTTTATGAAACCATTGAAGATTTTGTTGCCTGTTTGGTCTCATGGAAATAGATCTATAAAGAGTGGGCAGAGGATATGGAATGTGTGGCTAATTGCCTCCATGAAAACTGCCTCCTCTTCTCTGACACTGGAAATACTGGATGGTGCCCGACTATCGTCACTAAGCATGTTCTTCGAGGATTATGTAGTATGCTAATCTCAGGGGGAGGGCTGTGGAACAGGATGTCAAATGCTCATCAATTTCCAGCTTTAATTTATAAATGCTGGATGAACCTCTGCTCATAATATCCTATATGGCGACGTTTAGGCACAGAGAATCCACTAAGAGAGTCTATCTGTAAAAACTGAGGCACACCTTTAGAAACTTTCTCAAACCCAGGAACAGCTTCTGTTTGACTTCCCCTTGGATTTCCTATTTTCAGAAAAGTCCATTTGCTATATCCTTGCTCTGTTCTCTGAGTCCCTGCGGCCCCCACTGGACAGGGCAGCTGGCCTGTGGTGTATGACTCATTGGCTTCCCAGCGTCATCGTTGGGGCTCTGCCTGAGTCGTCGCTGGCTCTCAGTGGTGTGATGCACAGCTATGAGTGAAGGAGATTGGGTCCACAAGCCTCACCGGAAATTAGCCTCATTACTGCAGCCTAATTCATGCTCCCATCGAGAAGAGGACGGCAGCGGGAATTACACATGGCAGTTAATTTACTACCCCGAGTGGGGTTTGCTGGGCATCAGCTTTTATTCTGACTTCCAGGACAAGCCACTCGCCTGTGTCTTCGATTGCGTGTGGGATTTGACAGTCCAAATGGGCGTTGAGTAATCTCTTGGCGTGCCATCCTCGGAGATGAAATTCTTCTCAGGGTTGGACTTTGATTCCATGTGGCAGCTCTCTGGGCTTTTTTTTTTCTCTTTTTATAATAACTTGGACTGCAACCTCAATATGAGTCAGCAATGTGCTGCGGCTGTTAACGATAAATAAATAAATAAAGCCAAAGCAATTACTCTAAACTCCGCTCATAATTGTACATTGTATGTCAAGCGAGGCGTGCATATTGGTTCCACTGTGCTTGTCACTGATCGGAGCACGCTAGAGACTTAGGGACAGCGACACGCCTGGGTTTCATAGACACCCCTCGATAGGTAACCAAGCCCCCCTGTTGTGGACTCCATTCCAACCCTTCACAACCTGAGAGTGTCAGCGGTCTCTGCCAGCGGCAAGGTCAGCGGTTTGACTACCAGATGCTGCTCGGGAGAAAACCAGGGGTGGGGGTGGGGTGGAGGAAAGGGGGCTTTCTACCCTCGCAGAGTCTTCCGTACAGTGTGACCGTCTCAGAAACTCTCTCCTATCGAGTCATGATGAGTTAGCCCCCACTCCATAGCTATGAATTTGGTTTTCGAAGGGATTTATGGATGCGAATCGCCACATCTTTCTTCCACGGAGCCACTGTGGGCCTGATCCACTGCTCCTGGGGTTAACTGCCCAATTCTGAGTCTCCCCTCAGCAACGAGACACCTGCTAATCCTCCTTCTAGGAAGGAAAGGGCAAGGCCTGTGTTTAAGGCTGCTGCTCCCTGTTTGTTTTTCCTATCAGCTTCTCCTCCAGGCCCTGGCTGGACCTACTTCAAATTTTTGTCGATGGCAGTAACAACAGATTCTTGCACCAGATCCATCAGGTCCCCAGTTTTCTCATCTGATTGATCTAAAGGTCCATTTTTACCCCATAGAGGATCCCCCCCCCCCAGTTCTTTGGGGGATGTTCACATGAGTGGGGGTGGGGCAGTGGTGACTGCGCTCAGCTACTAATGGAGAGGTTGGAGGATCCTGTCCACCCAGAGACATCCCAGAAGAAAGGTCTGGCAAAGTACTTCCAAAGAATCATCCACTGAAAACTCTATGGAGTTCAGTTCTACGCAGCCACACAGAAGGCCTCCAGGAACTGGACTTAATCCCAACTGGGAAAACATGGCTGGAGCTGGCCCTCTCTGAAATAATTCAGTCCAAGACTGTGGTTAGCCTGGAGCTGCGAAAGCCAACTACCCTATACACGCTGACAGGGCATTGAATGGAGGGTTCAACAGAGCCAAGAGCTGAAGAGAGTATAAAAGGGGAGGGTTGGGATGGATGAGGAGGGAGGGAGGGACAAGGGAGGGGAGACTGGAGAGAGTCGCCTGAAAGTATTGTTGAAAGTCCTGGACCCAGCTATCTTCAACTGAGAGTCCACATCTAGGACTTCCCAGTTACATGGGCCATAGACTTTTTCTATTTTAAGTTCTCTGTTTGCTTCAGTTCACATCGCAATTCACAGAGGCTTGACTTTCAGAGCCTAGAAATCCCTCGGTAAAGACAACAAGGAACTGTCAAAACACAGAAATCATTTCAGTCTCAAGAACTGAGGCAGGATAAAAGCGGCTGGACAGGGCCACAGTGCAGCGGGCGTGGTCAGCACGGATTCAAGGAATCTGAGCCCTCACGGCAATCTTGCCATTGCAGACCTTGCTCAAGGCACTTACCTTCTCAGAGTACGCTCCTTCCTTTTTCAGGCCCTCCTGTGCTCTGGGGTCACCCACGCTGAACCAAACTGCAGGCCCGCAGGACGTGATCTATGGTGCCTTTGAGATGACTGATAGACGGAATGAATGTCTCTAGAAGCAGGAAATCAAAGGCTGGACAACCTCTCTGTCCACATCTAGAGTGGATGTTCTTAGCTGGGTCAGATTAGATAGACATTCATCAACAAAAGGTGACCAGACGTTCTGCTTTTTAACAATTTGTCTCACGTCCCACAGCATTTTATAACTAAATATATTACAATACTATTTTTGCATTCTATGAACATTTTTGTTGCTCCATATAGACCAAATTTTTAATCAAGATCCCCCTCCCCCTGGTCAATGGTGTCCCGCTTAAAATCTGGTCACTTGGCCATTCTATGTCCAGAAAGGGGGGGGGGGTGGTCCTCATTCCAACCATTTACTGCATGGGACCTGGAGGATAGAGATTGATTTGAGTCCAAGTATACTTGCAGTGGGTGGGAGGATGGGGCAAACAGAGCTTAGGAAGCAGATGGCAGTATGTTCGTGGTCAGAGGTGAAAATACCTTATTTAGAGTAGGGAAACAAGCCAAGTGCTGTTCTTAGTGCGTGGAAGTTTCCTTAAGCTTCAGGAAGAATGACTGGCTTTTAATCCATTTCGGAAGGCCGTCGTCAGAGAGCTGTGCCTGCGTGGACATCTTGCCTGGCTTTTGTCTTTACCTTGTGGCTTACTGCTGCCATCACTGCTCCTGGACTCATGTGTCAGAGACCAGACGCCGCTCCTTCAAGTCCAAGTGCTTTAGACTAATGGTAGGTGTGCGGAAGGCCCTTGAACTCACCAGGATGCCTATCTTACCCTTCCTGAGAGCAAAATCCTGAGAGATGGAGGTCCTTCACTGATCATGCTTCTGTCCCCACCCCAACCCCCCCAAATAATGAAAGTGATGAAATATCCAGAAGCATGCTGCCAGCTCACCAAGCTCAAGCATAACTCACAGGGAGAATTTCTCTAAGTCCACCTGGAGCTTCTGATTATTGAAAATCAGAGGAGATTGGCTTAAGGTGGTTCCTTTCCCCCAAAAGCCCAGGGAGCAACTTTGACTTCCAATTTTCTTTCTTGGTTAATGGCATTCTTCTGGGATTTAGTAAGCACCGTCAATGCTAAGGATTGGTTACTTAAAACCAGGACCTAAAAGAATTCTTCGTGTAGAGTCTTAAGCTTCAAGCCACAAGAGTGACTGGATGTGTAGCAGTCAGTTGTCAGTGAGTTGTACAAATAATAGCGCCAGTCTTCTCACCCACCCACCCTACTGGGCTCCTCCCATGCATCTTGACTACGTCATCACATACAGTCTCACGCTGGGCATCCCAGGGGAAGCAGATGAGTGCCAGTTGATGCTACAATGGCCGGTAAGAGGAAGGGAAGAGGAGAGTCAAAGGTGGCTGCATGGCTGTGGTACTAACCTGTACAGTCACCTCAGGGACTTCTCAAGAGGGTCCAGCTCAGCGGGGCCCAGTGCTTTGCAGGGAAAGTCCTGCGGTGGCCATCTTGATATTCTCTTTGTGTTGTGTCAGAAAAGGCCAATGGGGCAATGGCGCATGTACTGGGGCTCAGACCCTTAGCTCATAACAGGCTCACCTCTGCCACCCCAGTACTCCATCGAAGGGTTCTTGGTCACTTAGCCACTCTTACTTGCTGTGAGTCTCGGGACAGGCCTCCAGGTGGCTATGAAGATCTATACTTGCCCCCTGTCTGAGCGAGAGTGACAAAACAGAGGACAATAAAGAGACCAGGGTGGGGGTGGGGATGGGGGGAGTCTTCTTGCGTTTTGACCAATAGAGCCCACTTCTTGCGCTGGGTCCCAGGAATGCTATTGCTGCTGTGGTGGTCACCTTTCATGTTTACCAACCCAGTGGTTTGAGAGAGTAGTGTGGACTCTGCCCACCATCACTCTGGGAACCTATTTTCCAGGCAGAGTTCAAAAGAAAGCAGCCCCCACTTCCCCTACATGCTCACTGCCCACAGTCCTGCCTGCTGGCCGTGTCTGTCTCCTGGAAACACACTAGCTGAAGTGCAAAAGTCACTGCTTCCAGGTTTGGTGAAAACAAGACGATGACAGAAATTAGTAGAATTCCCCACAAAGCAACAGCAAGGGAAAGGAAAGGAGTACTGTTATTTACCGTGAAAACTAACAAGGCAGGTCCCCGACAATCAATACTCACCCCTCCTCCCCCATGCACTTCTCTTCTCCTTATGTAAATTGGATGGCCTGAGGTGGGAGAACAATGAATAGAATAATAACTGGGATTGTAATGGAGCCCAGAGTGGATTTCCCTGGCCTGTCAACTTCTGTTCTGAGTTCCCGGCAGGAAGGATCAGCCTTGTGAGGAAAAGACATCTTTCTTCACTCCTCTTCCAGTGCTGGACCTGTCTCTTCTCCTCACCTACTACCCTGAGTGTCTAGAACAATGTGCTCTCTAACCCTTTCCTAAATGCCCTTGTTTTGAGTAGACTGTTGTTCCACACATCTTGATTGGTTGAGGCAAGTTCCAATTGTGCTGCAAGTGGCTTTTCCATCTGAAAATGTCCACTGACCAGTCCCTGGTGATTTGGTTGAAGGTTGCCCTTAATCAAGTTTAGGGAAAATGGGAATCATCAGGAGAACACAGGGGCAGGAAGGTGGCCCAGGCCTTCGAAATGGCCAAAACCTGCTGGCAAGTTCTCCAGGGAGATCACGCCCCATCGGTGGGAAAGCCCAGATCGATAGTGTCTGCCTATTGCCTGGGTGGAAAGACTCCCCTTGTGGTTGGGTTTGAACCACTAATGAGCTGCTGCTGAATGTGGAGTGGGGAGGGGCTGTGCAGGCACACCTCATTATAGACGACTGGTACCATTCCCTTCCCACAGAGTCCAATAGCCATAGGAAAATAGGAAGCAGGAAACTGTAAACTAATTGGGAAGCGATACATTTTGAGCCTTCGCGTCTAAGTTCCTGTATTTCATGACAAGTTGTTACACAGCCCCTTTGAGTTGCTGCTCACTCACAGAGGCGCCCTGGTCCTGTGCCAGCCTCACTTGTGAAGTCTGAGCCCACGCGGTCCGTCTCCCCAAGGGCTTCCTCCTCCTTTGCCGATCCCCTGCTTTCCCAAGCATGAAGCCCTTCTCCAGGCACATCCACAGTATGTCGGGGAGAGGCCTCTCCACCCAGAGTTATTATTCTAAGGCCTCCTACTTTGTATGTGTTTAGCCTCCTGCAAAGCCCAGGACCTAAAATAGCAGCGTGTGAGGACACGCCCATTTCACACTTAACCCCCCCTTGACTCCCATTCCCCAATGGTGAAGGACACGCCTGTGGCAGTCATGTGCTTATGTTAATTTCATGATTGAGATGTAGGGATGGAGTCTAGCCTGCTAATCTGGAGATAGCCATTGAGTAGCCAATGAGGCCTCTGTGTGGACATGGCTTTTTCCTGAGACTTATGGGAAATCTCACGATATTCCCTTCATGAATATGAGAAGCTATCTTTCCCAGTTGTTGGGAGTTAGTCAGGGAGACGATGAATCACGGACAAGACAAGAAGTCAGCGTCCAAGCAGCTGGAGGAGCCGGCAGAGAGACCACACGGCTTTGCCCTGATGGAGCCAGACCTCTGAAGCTGGGGTGGCCACCTGGGGACCCCGGGCAGGGACGAGTTGCTCCTGCTACCACGGGATGCTGTTGATGGACCCTGAGCCCTGGAAGCAAGGAGCCATGTGGAGACCCCTGCCAGGGCCGGGATTCTGCACCCACTGACCTGTGACTTCGTGAGTCGGAAGGAGACGTTATAGGCTGATTTCAGGCATATGGGTTAATATCAGACTTATGACTTTGAAGTGGAATGGGCTGGGATGTTTTCTCAATGTCCTGTTCCTCTTGTATATAAACCTTATCCTTATATCCATATGTGTGTCTATGAATTTGTTCCTCCAGTCTACCCAGACTAACACAATGCCTTCATACTCCCTGCTGGGGAAATGGTTGAGGACGGCTGCATGAGTGATAGAAGGAAAACTGCCAGGTTCAACTTCATCTCGGGCCTTGTATATGCGAAGAGTAAATATCAGTTTTCCATTTTCAAGAAGTGGAGGAGCACGCACAGGTTGGCAGTTCTAAGCCACCAGCCACTCCCTGGGAGGATGACGGGACCTTCTACTCTCATCGAGAGGAATGCTCTGGAAACTCAGAAGCAGTTCGACCCTGACCTAGTATGGGGTCACCGGAGTCAGCCTCCACTTGATGGCAGTGAGTTTCGCCTGCCCTTTTTATATTCCATGAGTCGACCACCAGCTTTTGTGCCCCCTTCTAAGCTTCTGGAAGATGAGGTTTGCTTCCTGTGCCAGCGTCTCGGGGTCCCTCCGAAGACCCCCTTCCACACACACCCAATAGCATCATTTCAGCTTCTGCCCAGGCCCAGCCCTGCCTGATGCAGACTCTAGACTTTCGCACAAAGACAGGCAGCCAGGCCGTCTGTGTCCTGGGCTGCCAGGGATCCAGGTCTTTGTGGGGTGATTTATTTATTAATTTGTTGAGATTACTGAGCCTTTTGTTGTGACGAGGAAATTGAAAGGGGAAAAAAAAGAAAGAAAAAGAAGAAGAAATGGAAGATGCTTCCAACTGGCCTTTTGCTGCGTCGCCTCTGCTGATAATCATCTCTAAAAGGCACCTCATTTCATTTGCATCCTTTCATTAATCACACAAAGAGCCCTGAACCTCAACTCCGGTGTTTGTCACAGTCAGTGGGTACTTCACCAGCCAAGAGTACGTGCGTGGGGAGGGAATTTTGGGTTCATTACTGAGTTTCGGTAATTGAAATGACATTTTGTGAGAGCAATCATGTATCTTAAAAGGGAAAACTCAAACTAAGGCCAGTGTTTCTAAACCCTCATTAATATAACCAACAGTGTGTGTGTGTGTGTGTGTGTGTGTGTGTGTATGTACGCACATCACCAGCGTGCCTGAGAGAGGTCTTCAAAAACATTTGTGGGGACATTCTCATTCCTTCACCCTTTAATTCAGTTTCCACAAGAATTTGTTGATGTCTTCTGGTGTGTGCTTGGGCAGATGCAGGTGTGTACACACATGGCCAGGGATGGGCCAGTGGTCAGGTCAAGCAGACACAGACCACTCTCCATGCACTGCTGCCTTTCTCCCATCTTTATTTTCTGGCGACTTTCCTGTCTTACCTTGGGGGCCTCCATTGGATGGGCTTGTGCTTTCAGCCCCCAGTGAGAGCTCTGTCTCAGGGGCAGAGCATCGAGCGCTCAGTTCTTCTGTGTAGCCCTGGGTTATATGGTATTGAGCATAACAGAGGGAGCCCATTAAGGAAGCAGTGTTTGGAAAGAGCAGAATCAGGAGAATTAACTTGAAAGCTCAAAGGAGATTGTGTACAAGTAGTGGCTTTTCTCACCGTCATCTTTTCACAGATTGGTGGTTTGGGATCGGGTCACCGATTTTCTGAAATCCTATAAAACTTTGGTTCTTGCTTCCCCACTTTAATTCCCTCCCACTCACATTCTCTCCTTCAGGTCCCTCATCTGTTCATCTGTTTAATCGCTCTTTCAACAGATCCTTCCTGACTGTGAGGGGAATGAAGTACCTGATGTCATGAGAAATCCCAAAATAAGCTCTCTGCCATGGAGTTGATTCCATGGAGTTGATTCACAGTGACCCTGTCGGCAGAGTAGGACTGCCCGTGTGGGTAACTCTTTACATGAGTAGAAAGCCTCATTTTTCTCCCTCAGGCCGGCTGGTGGTTTTGAACTGCTGACCTTGTGATTAGCAGCCTACCATGTACCTACCAAAGCAGAAGGGAAGAACAGGTGGCTTCGTCAATGGACTTTGCTGTGTCCGAAACATCTGTTGGGCACCATGGACATCTTGGTCTTATTAGAGGGCTGGGCTTATGTTCTGATTGTTCAGTCATGTTATTAAATGCTTTGCATGTCAAATTGTGGTAAGAATGATGGTAGAGACATGAACCCCCTAAAAAAAGAATACAGAGAAAATGATTAGGCATATTTGGAGTTCAAAGCAGAATTTGAAAATTGAGTTCTTCCTTATTCAGCAGAAAAGAAGTGATGAGGTGCCTCAGGCCAGGCACTGTACCCAAGCCTCCTTTAATCTCCCTGGCAACTCCAGAGGAGTGGGGTAGCAGTTACCTGCTGTGTAGCTTCACCTCTTCCAGGCTGGGAGGCCACACATGAGGAGGGCTCGCTGTGCACTCAGCACAAAATAGACAGAGGGTAACAGGTCCTTGAAGAGCAGGGAACTGCTGGCCCAACACGTCCTCACTTACCGACTGTCTCATTAGTTGAGACTCCCCACTTACAACATTAATGCGTAGTTTATCCTTACTCAACACTGACATACACAGATGGCGGCCCTCATGGCGGAGTGGTTATGCATTGGCCTGCGATCTGCACGGTTGGCAGTTCAAAACTGCCAGCAGCTCGGAGGGAGAAAGACCGGCCTTTCTGCTCCCGTCAACAGTTACCATCTCAGAACGTAGGGGTGGGGGAGGGGGGCCGCTGGGAGCCGGCACTGACTCAACAGCAGTGAGTTGGGTTAACATATAGAGGCACATTTGTATAACTTATGGTCAGACTCCAGGGTGCGAGACGTCACAGGGTGCTCCTGTGACGGTCAGGCTGGGTGCCCCCTTGAGTGCTCCATGAGCCTCACTGGTCTGACAGGTACAGAATCAGGTAATTTGGCAGTTATGCTATGATGGAATGGGGTGATTTGGTAGTGGCGCCTGATTTGGTCACCTTTTGCTGCGTGATCTGATGTGGTCATCCTCCGTTTTGGGGTAATGCTGGATTTCACACGACGACCTGCTCTTTGGAAATTAACCATGTCTAGATGAATGAAGAGTAGGAGGAACAAGAGTACCAGATGGGAATGTGAGAAATGTCAGGGGGCCTTCTCAGAAAGGCATGTTCTTGTGAGCTCCTTAGAGGACTGAAACATGCCAGATGCTGGAGGTGACCGACAGAACAGCACTCACTCCTGGTGACCATCATTTTGCCCCAGCGACACCCCATCTCTGGGCTCTCTCCTAAGCTCTGTGAAGGCAGGGATTTGGGGGCTTGCCTTGTCCCCTCCGGTATCCCTGACTTGCGCCAACACGGAAGATGCTCACTGCACATTTGTGAAGTGCTTGCTTTTTCACAGTTCCTCTTCACGGGCCTGGCCAGCTCCTGCTAATCCATCAGATACACAGAGCACCTTCCCCTCCCAGCACCACCAGCTCTGCAAAACTGGGCCATTCTGTCCTTGCTGTCCACACCTTTTAGTTGTATGCATTTTGCACGTGGTCTTGCACCATAACTTGACTGGTCTGCTGGCTGAGGATCCCTTGAGACAGTTACCCTTTATCTTTCCTCTCATTTCCTAGGGTCCAGGTTCAGGGTGGACTCCTGCCAACTCAGCACCCATTCTGTACTAGATGGTCCTGGAGACTTTCATTTGTAGCCCAGCCATTTTCACACAACTCGAACCCCTGTACCCATAGGCTTTGGGTACAAGCTGGAGAATTTTCCAAGAAAGGCTTTCTCTGGGGGCTGGACAGCTTCTGCATGCCTGGGAGGAAGCCTTCCAGCAAGAGCAAGTCTGCTGCTCTGAAAATCATGTCGACATTTAATTGTGAGAGATAGTTTCTCTGCCCTTAGGGTTTCCCAAAACATCGTAGCATTTGGTTGAAAGTATGATTTTAGGTAATTGATCAGGTGGAAATGACTTGATGATCTGGCTTGGAAGTGCAAGCTCTGGGGTTAACGCCTTTTTTCTTCAAATGTCACTCTTCATCCATTTGGGGACCGGAAATCTCTCTGGCGGATATGTGAGTGATGAGGCGGTGGTGTGGCCTTTGAGGCTGTTTGGAGATGATTGACACTTCTGTTGATGATTTTTCCAGCTTAGCCACCGTCTGGTGGGTGGCCAGTTACAACAGCTGAGTGTATAGTACATGAGAGACTTTTGTTTTATACCAAGCGGGAAAGACCTGGGTATGGTTAGGGAGATGATAAAGACTGTTCTATTGCTGTGAGGTGGCCCAGCATGCAGCAGGATGAAGCGCTGTCCAGCCCAGCATCATCCTCACAAGTGTTTATGTTTGACCTCATTGGTGCAGCGTCGATCCATATTCTTCTGACACATGTTAATTGGGCAACTCGAGCTGCCAGGGTGGAGTGGGAGGGAATACGCACTCTGTGAAAATAATAGGGACTTGAGAAATAGAGGCGATGGGGATCTCATGAAACTGGAAATAGCTGGGCTTCCAAACCTCCCAGATATTGGATGTTGGTTGAGAAGATGGAGGTGAAGTCCTAGACTGAGTGGTAAGGATTCATGGCACCACTTTGGCCAAAGGGTCTGTTGACTTCATCCCACTACTGGCTTTGTGTCTGCCTCTTGTTTGATGTGCGTCTCCTTTTAGCAGAAGGGTCTTCAAATGCTAGGGAGAAAAATCACCATGATGTCTGTGTGGACAGAGACTGCATGCTATTGGCCAGAGTGAATGTTGGCTGCTCTGAGGTCACATGCCCACCATGAGCAGTCACCAGAGTCACTCTGTGCACAATCTGAACTCAGGGATTCCGAAGGTATCATACACTTGGGTATTGTTTTCAAGATGGGGGGAAAAACTCATGCAATTGTGTGGCTGTGGCATGCATCCAGAATATTGCTGTGTAACATGCTTTCTCATGCTTCCTCCATAGGGTTTTCTAGTCTAGGTCTTTCAGGAAGCAGATCGCCTGGTCTTTCTCCATCAGAGGGTGCCAGGTGGGTTCAGCTAGCAGCTGAACATTGAGTTCCTGACCCACCAAGGTCTTCTGGAAGCTTTGCCAGCAATTAAAGTTTAGGGATGGTAGCTCGATTGAAGTGTGGTGGTCATTTGAGTTGTCCCACCTCAGTCTTTCCCAGTAGATCTCTTCATCTGCAGAGAAGCCTCTGCTGGGCTTTCTATCAGTCACTGTGGTCCCCAGTGCTTCCTTCCCCTACCAGGTCACCACCGACAGCTCTATCTGTGAATGTGCCTCTCTCTTCTTTGAGGGCTTTCTTGACTCTAAAAGCATCCAAGCAGTGAAGAGGAAAGACCTAGAAGTAAAGGAACATTAGCTCCCTGAGCATCACCCAATTAATGGGGAATGGGGGTCCATGGGTCAGTATCCCCCGGGCGCCTGGGTGACAATTCTCAGAGGGAGTTCACATGGTTCCTTAGAAGGTGCCCAGAGAGGCTGAGCTCCTCTTTCTCACACAAATGCCCAGCTATTGACAAAAACCTTCACTCTTGTTCTTTCTCTCTAGACTCATTTTCCATTTCCTTTTTTTTTGCTTCTTGGAGACAGTCTCTCAAACAGACTACCCAAACCAAAGTCCTTCTCTCACACTTTACTGTGGAAGGAAACGGAAACACAGATAAAGCATTCATTTGTCTACTTCCACGAACACTATGGTCTGTCTGTCAAGGAACACACACACCCGGTCTGTTCTATGATACAAAATGTTTCGGTACAGCCTACCAGCCTGCGGGCGATCACTTACCTAGGAGGAGAGGCACAAGGCATAAACATTGCACTGACCTCTCTTCACTTTGATGCTTTGTGCCACCAAGCAGCTGCTGCTGTGGAAGAGCCTGTGAGCACTGCGATGTGAGTTGGAGCAGGCAAGTCACTAGGGCTTTTGAGGGACCTCAGTGGGCTACCACCTCCCCCTTGGAAGGGCTCAATGAAGGCTTTCCCCAGTCCAGATTCCTGGAGCTTCTGCTTCTCTCCCTCATCAGATTCAGCTTTTTCTTACAACCAATCCATCACCCCACCCTCAGTTTTCACAAAAAATAACGTCTTATACCTAACACTTTCCCTTTCAATTATTAAGGATACATTCTGTCTTTTCAAGTATGCCAGCTCTTTGTAAAAGCCATCGGAGTTATTATGATTTGAATGTATCATCTGGTAGCTTATTCTCAAAGATCCAAAGTCAGTTGTTCTAGCCTTACCTTTTCCTCAACTTCTTTTACCTCAGTGCACAGTCTCCTGAGCAAAGTTCTTCAGGGACCGAGATACTGTCCTGCACTCGGGGAAGTACTGAAGCACAGAACATCTGCATCTCTGATACAGGCACTCAGGTCCTTACTGGTGCTGACAGAGAGGGGAGGGAGTCCAGGGTAGCCTCAGCAATAACCCAAGTTTAGCTAGGAGACCCTTGCCCATGGGAAGTTTGCTTTGGTCCTCTGCTCAGCTGTTCATTCAAGGGTGGGTGGGTGGGAGGAGGCCTGGAGTCTCTTGGTTTAGGAAGTGAGGACATGTTCACTGATGGGTACTGTCAGCTGTGTCAGTACAAGGCCTGCCCTTGTATCATTCAAGACTTCCAAACAGTGGAGACCAGTAGAGATATTGCATTTATTTGTATCAATGTTATATGCCATAATTCTTCATCTCAAATGATGTACATTTTTGACCTCAATTACTGGATGCAGTAGGGTTTACATTATTTATTAGGTGTCTCTACTGCAAACTAGACCATATTGATCAGTCAGATGCTGCCCAGGCCCCTCATGGTGACCCCATGCCCCTCAGCATGGAATGGGGTGCCACAGGATTTTCAGTAACAGAATTTTCATTCTCCATTTCCCTTTTAATGATGAGTTTGGTGATGGTTTTCAAAGCAAGATGACTTTCCATTCAGTACATTCACACACAGTTTCTTTTGTGATGTGATCCTCATCACCCTGGAATAGCTCTCATCTCACTTCTTCTCTGTTTCCACTTCCATATCTTTTCTTTTCTTTTCTGGCCTTGGAGCTCTATCCTGGGCACCTGATGGCCTTTTGATCTCCCATGGTTGACTTTTCTAAGAAATGCCACTTCCCTGGTGTCCTGGTGCTACTGTGTCCCTTCTCAGCCTGTCTGCTACTGTTCGATTAGCAGTTAATGGCGACAAGAGGTACTGGAAGTAGAGAGCATGTTGCTTGTCAAGTCTGTTTTCCTAGGCACCTTTGGCTTCCTGAGATGAGCTTGAATCTCCAACCTTGCGGTTATCGATAAGCTAAGTCATTTATACCACCCAGGGCCCCAGAGGTTGTCCAGTGATGCAGAAACTCATAGGCTGAGCCTCTGTGTAGGCTCAGACTGATCTGCTCACTTTTCCATTGAGGACCTGGAGACCCAGAGAGAGACCTAGTCTAGTGTCCAATGTAGACTAGATGAACTCAACTTCCGTCTCCGGAGTTGGTGGGTTTCCCTGCATGGGGACACACACGGAGATGCCAGAGAAGTCAAAAGAAGACAACTACGAGCTGGGAGTGGGTGCCCCTCAGTGAAACGCTTTGTATTTAAGGAGCCTGTGTGGGTGAGCACTGGGCTGTTAACCCCAAGGTCGGCAGTTCAAATCTGCTAGCTGACGTGTGGGAGAAAATTGAGGCTGGGTACTCCCGTAAAGATTGGCAGCCTTGGAAACCAGACACGGGACCACTCAGAGTCAGAATCCCCTCTGCAGTAGTGGGTTCTGTCCAAGGGGATTGAAGTTGGTTTGCTCCAAGCTGTGCTGCTGCTGTGTGTGGAGAAGACTGCTTATT
Organism: Nesogale talazaci; assembly: GCA_004026705.1. NCBI lineage: Eukaryota > Metazoa > Chordata > Mammalia > Afrosoricida > Tenrecidae > Nesogale > Nesogale talazaci. The sequence goes on from PVJH01014169.1 coordinate 47,690, forward strand.
TCTGATGGTGAAAAATGACAATGGTGCCAAGTTGGGAAGGTTAGAGGGATACTTAAAGGAATTTTCTCTCCCCAAAGTTCTTTGAATATCCAAGTATATCCAAGTAAGAAAATCAAGATAGAAACCCTTGACATAAAAAGAAAAAAAAAAAGAAAGAGGTTTCTGTTGACACAGAATTCTCACAGGTGAACTGTGCTTGAAGGCACAGAAGTTACTAGACAGAGAGAAATGGGAGTTTAAGCACCTGACCCAGCCCCCTAACTTTTAAAATAGCACAGTTGCAAAGAAAGAGCCACACACCAGGGTGAGGAGGGAAGACAGGGTCTGGGTCTCTGATGTCGTTCATTGTAGCAAAGTCGCCCTGACTCCTGGGGGCCAGAGACGACTCACGCCCTGGTATGGAATCCATTCCTGCTCAGCCACTCTACAGGAGCGAGGAGCACCACCCCAGAGGACCCCCAAGGTGTCCAGGCTTCTTCACTTCAGCTTGGCCGGAATCTCCCAACCACCAGTCTCTCAGTAAACCTCCTGATTGCTTCATCACCACACCACCGGACCACGTATCCGGCCTCTTTCCCTTGTCCCTCTTTCCCGTGCCCTGTCCCTCTCTCTCCCCTCTGACAGAGACCCGGGGGGTGGACTCCCACCATCACTCTGCTTTCCTTCGGCTCCCAAGAGGCCCCGTGGCGTTAGAATTGATCACCGCCACACGGTTATCTGTTATTCATCAAAAGGAAATTACTCAAGTGCCGCCTCTTCAACACCACATTTCACGGGGGACTTTTCTAAAATATTACCTCTTAATGCACACACTTCTCTAGCCCTGGGGTGAACCGAGGCGACCACTGCGCACACATTCATAGCAAATATATGGGCGAAGGTGCCGTCGGCTAGACCCGGAGTCAGTACTTCTCATGATTCAAAGCTGACTCAGCTCCCACTAATTAAGGACAGAACTTTCCGCATTGCATCTTCTCCCTGGGGCTCCTCCTGCCTTGGGCTGCCCTGCAGTGGCTTGTGGGGTCTACATTTCAGTCCCCGAAAAGCTTGAAGCCAAGAGTTGGGATAGGAGGTGAGGAAAGTGCTTCGGTTTGGCTGACACCAGCTGTCCTGGTCAGTGGACTCCACTCAGGGCTTGGGGTGCACATGCCTGTCACCATCCCCTGCTTAGATCCATGTCGGGATGGCTTTTATGGAGGAAGAGCACCTGTCCCCCCTGACCTTGGGAGGCACCTGGGCAGCTTTCCCTTGTCTAGTATGATGCAGTCTGTTCATGATGCTCCTGGGGGTGGGGACTCAGCACCCAGAGACTCCATACCTCCTAAACTGGGGGCCAGCCCTGCATGTCCACGTGCAGAATGATTGGGAGACTAGAAAGAGGTGCATAAAGGCTAGATCACTCACCAGCCACTTCAACCAAAGCCACTGTTTTTGGTTAAACTGCGGGGGTCCTGAAGGCACCATGGTATTCTCCCTTCTCAGAATGCAGGCATGCCTCACCTCCTTCCTGTGCCTGCTTGCGCGTTCCTCCCATGACTTAGAATGGCTGCCCCCCACAAGACATTTCCTGTGGCTGCTGCCGTTAGGGATTATGGAGTCAGTCTGGCCCTGTGCACCACAGAAGCGAACACTGCCTGGTCCTGTGCCATCCTCCCAATTACGCTATGCCTGTAGCCACGGGTTCAGCCCATCCTGTTGCAAACAAGTCTCTCTCCTGCCCCCGGACACTCCTGGGGCCTCATACAGTGTCCAGAACATAGTAGGTGCTCAATACAAGCACACTGATACATGGATGCAGGACATGAGTCCAGTTGCAGTAGATTGCCGCTGCCGATTTGCATTCCTGAGTCACCACACCCTCCAAGCCCGGACCCAACGTGGTCCAGTCAGTTCTTATGCTTTCCTCCCCACTAGAACAGACTAGGATGGCTCCTCAGGGTGTCTGGGATGATAAAGGTTGACGGGAGGAGACAGCCTCATCTTCCTTCTGCAGAGCAGCTGGTGGGCTTGGATAGCCCACGTTAGCACCCCAACAGCCAGCCCACAGCATCCCAGCCCCCTTTGCCACATTCACAGAGGCACTAGGTGCAGGCTGAAGGAGCCCCTATCTCTGTTCCCCACCCCTGCCCCGCCACGTGGTTCATGGATGCATCAGGTCAAATTGGATGGCGTGCCAGCGCTCACATGGTTCAGCATGGAGACCCTTCTTTGCCCGATGAATTCCAGAATGCCATCTGCTAGCCACCTCTGGAAGTCCCAGTTACCAGGACAATGGACTCTCTAGAACCGGGGCTGGCAAACTGTGGCATGCAAGCCACACAGAGCTCTTGCAGTGCATGCATGTGGCTGAGTGAAATAGCAAAAAAAAAATAATGATAATAATAATAAACAAGGCTATTATTCAGTTACTGGTGATTTCATCTGTTTGTAAAAAAAACACATATTTATGGCTCTCAAATAATTTCTAAATTGTGGTGAGAGACAGGATTGGCTCTTCAATCTCAAAAGTTTGCCAGCCCTCGTCTAGAACTCTAAAGGGAAGTGGGACCAGTAAGCTTGCCCGTCATCCTCATCGATACCCCATTCGAGTCAGGGGAGCAGGCCCTTGGGCTTTTCTCTGGATGGCTTTGGGGGGGGGCAAGATTTGACCAGGTGTTTTTTCCAGGCCTCTTCTTGGTACACTCAAACCATCAGGCTACTGGTGGCAGCCAAGCCTGTGCACCGACTGCACTCCCAGGAGTCTCCAAGGGAAAGCACAGACACACTGGGCCAGCAGCATATGCCGCAAAACCCTCCCTTTTAGCTCCACCTCCCAAGTTCCCACAGAGTGCCCAAGACACTTCAAGTGGACGCTGACTCTCCACGCCTTCGATTTGAACTGTCAAAATCACAGACCATGTTGCTAGCAGTTTCTGACTGAAAACCCACAGACGACGCCCCCTCCTTGCTCCTGTGCTTCTTGCCAGCACTGGCACTGATGAAACAGAGATCAGTGGGAAATCCAAACCAAGAACGGTTATTTAGTAAGAGAAAAGCATGCGGCGTCAAAGAAAAAAAAAAGAAGAATGACTTCATAAGCGTATAATTTTTTTTTCTACTGTGAGATTCTCACCGTCAAAGTATTCATTCTCAGGGAGGCATAATTGCTAATTCCTGGTGTTAAGCATACCTCTGAGGAGAATTTCACAGCTCACCTCTCACTTCCTGCTATGCTCAGGGGAGAGTAGAGGGAAGAAGTAAACTTCCATTGGACTTCAACTCAGACCAGCCAATTCCTGGCTGATATATAAACCCCAATCTGACTCACTGCCATTGAATTGGTTCCAACTCACAGTGGTCCCCTAGGGCAGGATAGAACTGCTCCTTTGGGTTTCAGAGACTGTAACTTAAAAAAAAAATCATTTTATTGGGAGTTAATTCAGGTTTTATCACAATCCATACATGCATCCATTGTGTCAATGGACTGTAATGCTTCATGGAATTAGAAAGCTTCCTCTTTCTCATGAGGAGTAGATGGTGGTTTCAAACTATTGACCTTATGATTAGCAGCCCAATCTGTTGCCCACAACACCAAGGACACCAGGCCATTAGAAAGCCTCCATCTAAAGATGTGAGGATCTCAGGGAAGTATTCCCATGCCAAAGGGAGAATCCAATAACATCTCAGAGGTTCTCCTCACCGGTCGTATCAGGAGCTTGGTGGTGCAGTGGTTACCTGTTGGGTTGTGATCTCCATGGTTGGCAGTTTGAAACCATCAGAAGCCCACCAGGAGGAAGACTGGCCTTTCTGCTCAGGTCAGCAATTACAGTCTCAGAAACTCATAGGGCATCTCTTTGGGCCAGCACTGACTCTTTGACAATGAATTTAGTGTTTTTGGTTTGGTTGTGTGAGAGTCCCCAGGTGATGAAGATGCGTCACTGCTCCCTCTAGTGCTAACCACAAGGTTGGCAGTTGAACCCAACCCAGATGCTTTGGGAGAGTGATCTAGTCATGCTTTTCAAAATTCACCAGGAGTGTATAGCCAAGGGAGGGCAATTGGTTTGGTGTGGGTTTTAGCTGTGAGATTTGAAAGCATGTTTGTGTGACACTGAGTCTCAGATTCATGCTGCGAGTTATGTTATGTCAGGAGGCATTGACTCAGATCCACCAACTCACAGCGACTCTGAGTGCAATAGAACAGCACTTGTGTGAGTCCGGGTAGACTAGAGAAACAAATTTATAGACATGCATATGGATATAAGGGAAAGGTTTATGTACAAGAGGAATGCAACATTGAGAAAGCATCCCTACCCAGTCCAGTTCAAAGTCCTAAGTTCGATATTAGCCCATGTGCCTGATACCAGTCTATAAAGTCTCCTTCTGACTCATGAAGTCACAGGTCAGTGGGTGCAGAATCCCGGCATCAGCAGGGATCTCCCCATGGCTTCTCACTTCCAGGGCTCAGGGTCCGTCAACAGCATCCAGTAGTGGTAGAAGCAACTCAGTGCTGGCAGGGGTCTCCACGTGGCTTCTCCAGCCTCAGAAGTCTGGTTCTATCAGGGTAAGGCCACGTGGCTTCTCCTCCAGTCCCTCCAGTTCTTTGGATGATGCCATCTTGTCTTGTCCATAGTCAGTCTCAGAGACTGACTCTCAACAACTGGGGAGCTGGCTTCTCATCTCCACGAAAGAAATATTGTGAGATTTCCCAGAAGACTCAGGAGAAAGCCATGCCCACACAGAGGCCACATTGGCTCTTCAATGGCTCTCCCCAGATGAACAGGCTAGATTCCACCCCTACATCTCAATCATGAAATGGACATCTCAAATACGTGACCGCCACAGCATGCGTTCCGGTCCCATTGTTGTTACATTTGAGCTCACTATTGCAGCCAAGGTTGAGGGTTATCCTCTTTTTCACCAACTCTCTGCTCTGGCCGTTCATGACGTCCTTCTCCAGGGACTGGTCTCTCCCGACAGCCCATGTATGTGAGAGGCAGTCCTACCAGCCTCAGTTTTAAGAAGCCTTCTGGCTGTACTTTCTCCGAGACAGATGTGTTTGTACTTCTAGAATGGCTACCATGGGCAAGGTGTGTAATCTCTCGGGACTTCCTTTCTTCGCCAGAACTTGGAGACATGGGCATCTCCCTCTCGGGGTTGTCGTGGTGGCAATTATGTGGTGTTGTAAGCACTTCATCTCTTGCCTGGCAGAACCAGAACTCAGCACAGAGAGAAATACAACGCCCAAATCCAAACTCACTGTCATCAAGTCAAGGCTGACTCACAGCGAGTCCGTAAGACAGGGTGGAATTTCTCCTGTGGGCTCCTGAGACTGTCACTCTTGATGAGAATACACAGCCTGGTCTTTCTCCCATGGTGCAGCTGGTGGTTTCGAACTGCCGATTTGTAGCCACTCTGCCATCGGGACTCCTCATGGTAAACCAAGTGACCTCCCAAAAAAACGTGCATGGCAAAATTCCATTGTCTTGTAATTCCATTTGTCCGTGAACTTCTTGAAGTCACCTCCTCTCAGTCATTGTTATCATTGTCGTCTCTGCTGGAGGCCATTATCCTCGACAGTCTGTGCTCCGACTCCCTCCTCTGCTCGCTCGTCACTGGCTCTTGCTCCCCGTGCCACAGCGCCCCTTTGCCTGCTAAAGCTAATGTTCACTTTCTACTCAAGGACCCTCGGTCCCCAACATATAATTAAACACACACACATACACACACGATGCACTATTTTATGATAAAACTGTCACGTTTGCAAAGCAGTTGGATCGCCCACGAACATGGCAAGGTCCAGTTATTGTGAGGGCCTCCTTCTCCATCTCCCCACCCAATCACCCCTCCATCTTCCAGTTTGACAGGTTTTATTCAGCTCACTCAGTCCTCGGTAAAGTCTCCTCCTTCATCCTTCAGTGGGCTGTCACTAAGTGGACTTCGGCATTTGTCCACGACTTGTTTGTCTTTCCTTTTGAGGTAAAATTTAAGCCAAAAGAAAAACCAAACAAGCTGCTGTTGGGCACAGGTTCTGACTGGTGGTGGTGCTGTGCGTTATGCAGGCTCGATTGCTCCCTAGGGCTTTCCAGGTTTTGCCCTTTGAAGCAGATAGATCAGCAGGTCTGCCTTCTAAGTGGGTGGGGTAAACTCCTGTGACAGGCCTGGTTGTCTAGAGAAACAAACCAGTGAGACTCATCCATGTGTGAGAAAGGACTTTATATTAAGAAGCACCTTTCCCTCGGTAACTTGCCCTGGCTCAGTCCATCTTGCTCACCGGGCCCTCTTCAGACTCACATAACCACATGTGGGTGATGAAGAAAGGTGAGCCAGGAAGTTGTGAGATCTCAGGCTAGTGCACACAGAATCGAGTGGATCCAAGTTCAGTGAGAACTTGGCAGTGTTCCAGAAGTTCTCAGGGAGGCAGGCAGAGATCCAACAGGCAGGAAGGTAGAGAAATGAGAGAGAGAGAGAGAGAGAGAGAGAGAGAGAGAGAGAGAGAGAGAGACAGGCAGTTCCCTGAGTAGCTGGTTCTTAGACAAAAGGCCACACCCCCAAGGAGGCATTATCAAGTTCTTCCTTGATTGACAGATTTGGCTCCACCGTCAGCATGGAGTGATCTGGTTGAAATATAACCAGGCTATTTACCGTATTTTTTTGAACCATAAGCTGCCCTCCACCTGCCCCCCCCCCCAAGTGGGGGAAAATCAGGGTGCATATTGCAGTGTGAAGTGGTACCCCAGAGCATTTTAATATACTGGTACTATTTTTTGCTTGTTTTTTTCTGCTCTGAAAACTGGGTGGGTCTTATGGTCCAAATAATATGGTAATTACCACAACCCCTAACCTTTCGAGGGGTAGCCAGGCACGCTTAACCATCACACCATCCAGGGACATCAGTGTATCATTTTCTACACAGCGAAACCCTATCTGTTTAGTGACCGTTCTCTGAATTTTAAACAAGTGAACACACCAGGGTATCTGAATGGAACTATTTCTCCAGAAAGTCCTCTCAAACCTTTCCCCAGCCTAGGCCAACCTCACCTGGCCTAAAGCAACCCCTGCTCTGGCCGCCTCCTACTACAGAGGAAGCTGGGCCTGCTGTCAAACTTGATATAACCGGGACTGGGGTAGAAGACTCATGTGACTCGTGTGTTCAAGGTGTCCGTATACAACCAGGACTTGCAGGAAGGTACCTCTGAATCAGCCCAGAAAGATGGTTTTCCAGTTCATTTAAATAAAAGTGTTTCTGTACTTACCCAGCCCCATTCCCAACAGCACCTGTATGTCCCTGGCCCCTGGCTTTCCAGTTGGGTGCCTTTATGCCTACCCATCATCCCACCACCTCCTCCTCCCATTCTGCTCATGTCCTGTCCTTCTAGCGGCGCTTAGCTCTAATTTGGAACACCTGCTTGGACCACAGCGAGTTTCTGCCTGAATTCACCTTTTGTTGGACAGAAATTAGCAGCCCCTGATTGTTGGCAGGGCTGTCAGTGTGCGGGTCCTGGTCTTGGGCTGAGGGAGATGAAGGCAGGTGGACATTGAGGGACAGTGTTCTGCCTCAGGTGCCCAAGGTGAGGCTAGACCACATTCACCGTCCATCCAGGAGAGCCACAGGAAAAGAAACAGGAGCCAAGAGGAGCCAAGGAGACAATGGCAAGAGGGTCAGCCCCATCGAGTTGGGGGAATGATCTGAATTGAGGTTGATGGATCAAGAGGGAGATGGTGGTCAAAAAGAGACCTCCCAGGAGGCCCAGGAGAAGACAGGAAACCTATCAGGAGCAAGCTCTCTGAAGAAGAAGTCGGATAAATATGAAGTACAGGTGCGCCCCGGCTACTTGTAGACAACACCCACCTTCACCTCGCTGTCATTGATGTCATTCTGACGCACGGTGACCCTATGGGGCAGAGAAGAACTGTCTTTGTGGGTTTCTGAGACTGTTCATCTTTACAAGAGGAAAACACTTCAGCTTTCTCTCTCAGGCTGGTTAGGGGTTTCGAGCTTATGACCAAAGTTTCCCTTCCTTTGAAATGATTGGACTAACCTCCCCCCACCTTTTTTTTTCATAGTCACCTTGACCTGCTGCAAGCACAAGATCGAAAGGGTTGAAACAAGTCTCTTTTGTTCTCACTAATCCCCAGCCCCATGGCTCACAAGTTGGTCCTGACTCAGTGACTCTCCAGGGCAGAGTAAAGGGAACCGGCCCATGGGGTCCCCGATACTGAACATCTTTCAGGAGCAGACAGTCTCAGCTTGTCCTTGAGGAGTGGCTGGTGGGTTTGAACTGCTGACCTTGCAGTTAGCAGCCCAATGAGAACCCATAAGGCTCTCAGGGCACCTTTCTTACAACTAAAGGCAGACTAGATTAGAGCCGTAGGCACCTGTCTGTCAGTGAAGAGCAGGTCTTACCTGGGGGCTGCCTGAATGAGACTGACTGTGCCTGCAGCTGAGGCTCCACAACCACACAGCCGATGCCCTGTGTGCTTCATTGACCTGGAAGCCAGCGTGCCAGAGAGTAGTGCTGATCTTGTTGCGGGCAGTGCCCCACTCCTGGGCACCCCACAGATACTTGCTAATGACAGACCAAGCTCTCCGTCAGCCAACTAATTCTAGCAATGAGTTTTATTGATATTTTGGGCCTGGGGTGACTGTCTATGTGATGGAATCCAGCATTTTGGCGACAACGGAGTTTCCGGTAGTTCCTGTCTGTCAATATGGCCTCCCCCTGGAAGAGTGGACAGGGCAGTAGCAAGAGGGCTCATTTTAGTGACAGATTACTAGGACAGCATGGCAGCACCGAGGGGGTCAAGGGGGGGCAGCACACACGTGTTGTCCTTAAGAAATATCCATCTCTCTTTCACTTGCTCTGACTTGAAAGTAGAAAGCTTGACCCCCACCTCCAAACCTTTGATGCCAGCTATGAGCTCTGGACTGCTTTCAGACCCCCCATCTTGTGCCCCCAGCAGCATCCACATTGGACGGAGGCAGGAGACAGACAGACCTGCCTGGCATCACTGCGCACTGAGGACGGCCTGCAGGGTTCTGAAGGTGAGGCAGGAGGCGAGGCAAGGACCCGAGTCTGTCTGACGAAGCCAATCAGAAGGGACTCGAGGGTCAGCAGGTCCCCTGGAATATTTCGTATTTGGCAAACATTTCAAGGTACTTTGAAGGTCCCTCACTCTCCCTCGGCCAGTGTTCAAGAGCGATCGTTGTAATGACAGCCCTCTGATGAAAAAGACAGCCCGCGGAATCGAGACGGAGCATCGGACCCAGAAACATCATTAGCGGGCTTCTATTTTGGTGCGGTCTCATCTTTGCTGGGGTCACCATGTTGCCTTTGACGAGCCTGGCCATTTTATATCATTTAGATTGAAACAGACCCATCATGTCACAGGCAAATGGCTTTATCATATTTAATTAACCCAACACCATGTAATAATCTCCCTGGTAATTATCCCTCGCCAGGGCTTGCAAGCACGCGGCAACACATAAATCACCTGACTTGCAGGTACCCTTGCATATTTGCTGGATGCGGCAGCAGAGGCATATTGACAAGTTGCAGCGCCGTCCTCTTGACACTGAGGAGTTGAACTGGTGCATCAGAAAGAGGAAGAGGCAGGTGGCAGGTTTTACGCACTGCCTCATCATATGTGAGGAAACTGGGGAGGAAAGACACCTTAGGTCCCCTGGATGCCAGAAACTTAGAGGGGAAGCGGTCTCTTTCAAAGGAGACGAGCAGATCACCGACTCATAGTTCTCAGATGTCCATCCGGATATAGGTTAGTGAGTAGCACCCTGGACACATACCGCAGGTGAGAGGGATTCAGAAAGCATAACTGCAAAAGCACTGACACCTTTCTTAGGACCAAACTATCTAAACGTGAAGCTGTTGTTTTTCAATGTGGCCTCTATCTGGGTCTACACAGGGAGCTCTGGTGGCACTGTGCTCTGGGCGCTAGACTGCTAGCCTCAAGGTCGCTGGTTCAAACCCACCAACCACCTCAAGGGGGACAGCCAAAGCCCTCTGCTCCCACCGTCAAGATTCAGAGTCTGGACACCCACTAAGAAACCCAAGAAGGTCCGCAGGAGTGGGAAAGGGCTTGATGACCGCGGGTGGGTTTTCACTTTTCCCTGAAAAGTCAATTTATTTATACCCTAAAAAAAAATGGCAGTTTTC